>BSBM01000720.1:2375000-2600000 GCA_027924585.1 Larix kaempferi | reverse complement strand
TAATTTTTTTAACAAAAATCCACCATTTGAATACCAAACTAGGGGGCTAATGCAAACATATTTTTTTTTATGTTTTCTTAAAAAAATAACATACCAACCTTAGGAGAACCCCATTTTTTGGGAGTTGTACTTAATTTCCATAAATAATATTTATATATTTCGGAAGGTAATCCGATTGTCTACGTTTAATCTTCTTGCGCCATATTCCAAAAAGTTGTGTAGGTATCTTTAATATTGCTTTTTGACGTTCAGATTTCTATTTTTCCAGAAGTCCATTGCGACTAACGCATCATGAGTGGCCAGCATTAGCTTGCACCATCCCATCTACCTCATGATAATAATAAAAATAGCTTATATGATAAGTTTGTGGCCTCAAGAAGCTAGAGGTTAATCCTCAACAACATATTTTCTCAGGTGGTATGGACAATTTCTTCATCACTAGCCACATATCCTCACTCTCTAAAATTCCAGTAAGCCATGAAAATCAACAGACAACCCTTTACAATGAAAGACAAGAACTGGTGAAAATAACAAATCTCTTTCAATTAGAAGAAGAAAACAAAACAAAGAAATTACAGACACTAAATATACAAAAAACCCTGGTTTTAACAACAATCACAAATATAAAGAGTGGAACTTTCGTGGACATCCAAAAGCTAAACAGAGCACGACTAAATGCCATCTTACTTTTGCCATTTTTTTTGTTGACAATAATTTGGTCAATTATTAAATCTCAATTAATCCACTCTTAGCTCGAGCTTGAGGATATCACGGAGATCAATGCTGAGAGTTTCAGCAGGCTCAGTCTCAATGAGTTGTGTCAGCTCATAACTATATGGTTAAGATTTCTGTTTGGTTTGATTTGGAGAAGAGAATTGTTTGAAGGTTGATCTCCAGGTTCCTTACGGAAACTGGGATTGATCTCTGGTGTTATGCCATGATATATCAATATCTCTAGTTCCCCTCTGTTCATATAGAACCATGTAATTCCCAGGCTGTATTGAGAAACATAAAGATTCTTCAAAGACAGGAAGGATATGTAATTGAGAACATAACCACCATCCTCTCCCTTGCTAATACAATTCAAAGCAATCATAATCTTTTCGGGTCACAAAAATATGAGGTCATTGACATTGAGATACAATAAAGAAGATCAATCCAAGCATTAGAGGTAGGCATAATAATTGACACTCAAAGACTCCATTGACAACATCAACAAAGGCACTCATTCAACAACTTCAATTCCTTGACAATCCTTGAGCTCCTCCCCAGTACATACCAAGGAAGAAGATACAGTCTCAAAACTATTAGATGACATGGAGCTAGAGAACTCAGAAATGCATTAGACCATTGTAGAGAAAGAAGTTCACATCTAAGAGTTCTTTTAATGAATTTATGTAATGCTTCATAAATCAATTTTTGCTTTGGGTAACTTTTATTGGTCGCATTCTTTCATTAGTATTAAGGACTTCTTGGAGAAGGATAATAGTTTTTTTTATAACTTCTTGTTCTGGATATACTAGTGACTACACCCAAGAAAAATTTTACTTTTGTATAACTCTGATGTACAATTTGGCTGCGGCCTTTTTAATACCAATTTCTATCTATTGCTATTAAAAAAAAAACCTCTTGCCATTTATTGTTTCACACCCACCTTACAGATTTAGGAATAACAAGAGTTGTTTCAGGCCAGCGTCCTTTATATATGGATAACACAATACCTCTGTAAACTAGTGAATAACAGATAAATTATTCCAAACACAACAACCCTGAATATGAAAAATTGAAACATAACATGATATAAGTGTACTTATGTCTTTATGTTTGACTACCAGACAAAGATTACATAAATATTACTGTCAATATGTTAGTTTAGAATTATCTTTCAATAACTTCATGCAATTTATTGTTTCACTCCCACCTTACATATTTATCTCTAACTACCGAACATAAAGATTGCATATATTATTGTGCATATCTAATTTTAATTACATATATATTGTTAGTTTAGGATTATCTTTCAATAACTTAATGCAATTGATTGTTCCACTCCGACCATAACAATAATTTCTTAGGAGCAACATAACATCCTTAATATATGGAAACACAATACCTTTGCAAACCACTAGACAACAAATTAGAATAGTCCAAAAACAACATACCTGGGCATGGAAAACCAAGACAACGTGACATTGTTGTACTGATGTCTCCGTGTGAACCCATTTTGTTGGAATGCTTGACAAACGGGCATGGAGATTAAATGTATTACTTCTGAGATAGACTTAATTTGAATCCAATTAGAACTAAGAGGAACTTGACCATAGTTATAGAATGCACTTAAGACGTGTGGGAATGAATTAAAATACAATTGATTCCTGGTAAACCAATGATAAACCAATCAGAAGCCCCAACAACCAACCAAACATTAGACCTCAGAAACATAAGGAGTAGCCTGTTGGAGACATGTCATCGTTTTTGAAAAATATTACTCAAGCAACTATTGTAAAGTGTATCACGAAGAGCGCAGCTCAGTGAGGCTCAGAGATAAATTTAAGCCTCCTTTATTAAAATAAAACATAGATACAAGTGATTTGCCCCAATAATTGCCATCCTTGTCCTGTGATAGTCTACGTGTAGATTTGAAATATCAAATAACTGCATCATGAAGAAACAAGAAAAAAGCTACAAATGACTAGTGATTGCCTCAAAATTCCAAGAGGGAAAATAAAATGTACCCTGGCAATAGTACGTTTCACCGTTGTTAACCACACTACGATCTTGCATTACAAACACTATGTCAAAAACATTTGGGAGAAAACATTTCAAAACAAATTTCCTAATTTGTCAAGAAGTTCAAACCAATAATAAGTTAACAATATCTAATTTAATTTTAAGGAAGATTTCAATTCAACACGGTAAACAAATGGCTTGTTATATTAATTTGTTAGGACTTGACGGACATAAATCCACTGCCACAAAATTAATCCCAAAATATGAAACCCTAAAATTCTGAAATACCTTAACGTTATGTCAAACAAACAATAACGCAGCGACAAGAACATAAACAACACTGAACAGAATTCCACAACCTCAAAACACCCACAAATTCAAGAAATCTCTCAAAAGCCAAATTAATAATAACAATAGCGATTACAGAAAAAGATATAATAGATCCTCGTCATTGTTGAAAGGAGATCAAATTCACAATGTAAATAGGGCCAAGTGACCCGCAAATTCAAGAAATCTTTGAAAAGTCAAATTAGCGATAGGCAAAGCCGTTTTATCTTGTTGGAAGGAGAAAAAATCACAATGTAAATAGGGCCAAACGTCTAGCTTCAAATTCATTAGTAGAAACACACACGCGAATAAGATATGCATAATAATTGATAGAGGCGAGTCAATATTCAAAAATATCTACCAAAGATATGACAAAAACAAAAGAACACCACTGTGAGAATAACACAAAATGCAGTTGAGGGGAACTCAGATAGTTTCATTATCCATTTCCTTGGGATTTGGTTGAATTGATGGTCTGTCACAAAGCCTCGGCAGCTGCACTAAATTAAGGTTCTAGAACTCCATTGAAGGAGTGTGGTAGGCTACAAACAGAATAAGTGAAGGTTCTGAAACCCATTGAAGGAGTATGGAAATCCACAAACATACCAAGTGAAATTAAACACAGAAACTTCAACGCTACGGAGAACATTAGCAAGCAATGAAGGTTCCAGAACCCCATTCAAGAAGTGTGGCAGGATACCTTGCCTACGCGTAAACTTGGAAAATAATTTGGTGTATAAAACAACTCATTGAAAACTAAAAATTGTTTATGTCACATTAATCAGAAATTTAGAAAATAAGTAATAAAATAAATTGGAAAAACATATTATTTTTGTTCACTTTGATAAATATAATGTTTTCAATGGATTGATATCTAACTAATAGGAAAGTATAGAACATATAGTCTCTCCCTACGACATGGACTAACAAGGAAAAAAATAACCTTTTCTACAATATTACTATTGATACTACCAATTATACAATAACATTTTCATATAATCACAAAGTTGTTTCTTTCCACTCAAATACAATTCAATCTTTCCAAAAATTTTATATTCAAAATATTGTATCAAAGACCAATAATATTGAGAAACAAAACATAACTATTATTTTGTTTTTCTACCATTCTTATTGTGAATTGATTATTTTTTGTCTTCTTTTATATTTTTAAATAACTTAAATATATTTTATATTTCTAAATAACTTTTATATTTTTCCCAAATTCATATAATATTTTTTTCCTTAATGTGTACTTCTTAAAATTCACCTATATACATTACAATTTATTTTCCTTTTAAAGTTCACAAATATACATCACAATTTAGTATATACGAACATCTATAGATATGGGTTTAAGTTTTAAGTTTTTATACATCTATTTTTTAATTACTTTTCATAATATTTTATTTTATGAATCAACATGGATTTACGTTATATCACGTTAGAACATCTAGAACATCTATTTTTTTCGTAATTTTTTATTTTCTTATAATCGTTTAAAATTTATATATATATTAGGGATCCAATATTTTAAGGTATAATTTTTTTAATTTTAAATTTAGGAAATTTGATTCATATTTTGTTTGATAGATCCTCCATCTTAAATCCCAAATCTATCAAGCACTAGAGGAATCGAATATTTTAAGGTGTAATTTTTTTAATTTAAACTTAGGAAATTTGATTCATATCTTGTTTGATAGATCCGGATCTAGAAGTTTTAATTTTCTATTTTGGGTATGGAATTTTTTAATTACTTTTCATTTAAAAAAAATTTTATAGAAAAATATATATTTTTGAATTACCAGTTGCGCTGTTTTCCATGAAATAGATTATCCCATTTGAGATTATTGATTTATCTTTCTAGCAGCTTCGCAAATAATATTTATTTTATTTAATTGAGATGTAATTGATGAAATCATATAACGTTGGATTACTCATGACCCAAACAAACGAGTAAAAACACCACTGGAACGTCGTAATAATTATCATTTCCATGGAAGAACAGGCTATACAAATCATTGCAATCGTTTTGTAAAGAATCAGAGTAGAACAGAGACAGAATTATACAGCCTACCATGAAGATTTGACTCTGTTATTCCACCCCATTATTCCATTTTTATGTAAACGCGTCTAAGAGATCAAGTCCTTATTTATTGACTACGCGGCAGTTCTTCCTTACTTCACCAGTCACGAAAGTTAGAGGATTCACTATATTTCCCATCTTCACAATTGAATCCGAGAACTGCTTGGCAAATGCAAGAGGGTCACTGCCATAATCTTTGACAATTTGGGACGTTAGTACGCTTCCCAGGCCGGTCGAATACATCTCTTGGTCAGAAGCAAGAAGCCCTTCTCCTTTCACTAAGTTTATGTAATATGAATTATCGAACAACGTGGGGCTTATATGATCCAACGGCGATATGTTGTTATCGCCACCAGACGGAGGGCAGGTTGCTCTCAATTCAGAAGCATACAGTTCATTGTCTGCATTCTGTCTGTTATAAAGCCTTTGCCTAAAATTTGTGCATCGAGCTTGTCCAATTGTGTGTCCGCCTGCCCATTGAACAACCCTTAAGGCTTCAATAAAACTTTGTCTCCAACACAAATCAATATCTAAAAATGCAACAAAGTTGGCGTTTACATACCGACGAGTGCGACCATATCCGTGACTGACAGGCCTTGCAATAAAAACTTTCCAATGATAGTCTGTATATTTGAATTGGGCGTGGGAATATTGTTGTTTGCCTCCTCTAAACTGGCCGTTGTTGAGTCTTTTCTCCCCAAGGGAACGTCCCAATATGGGCCTCCAACCTGAGAAGTAGCAAATACAATTAAGATGCATATATGGTTATTATTAACAAAGCTAACCCTGAATCTATGGATATTATTAACAAAGCTATGACTATTAATGTGAAGATATTATACCAGTACTACTCCATCTCTAGCGGCGAGGGTAAGTATGTCGGCACAAGACACAACACCGGGGCACACAGTCTCCAGTCTTTGTTTGATGGCATCTATAACTTCAAATCCTCTCAGTGAATTTGCATTTGCATTTGCTGTTTTCTCGCCTTTAAACGTTGGTGTGTCATCCAGCAGCACAGACGCATCGCAGCCCTGCGTTCATTCCAAATATCATTATAGCAATGAATAGAACTCGAGACTAAGAGTAAGATATGAAAAGAGAATGATACCTGGACAAAGCAGTCGTGAAAATGCAGGCGAAGTATGGAGGCTGCCATACGAGCTTCTTTCAGTGTTGCTAATTGCATCTCCTCGCTTACAATGGGAACTGCAAGGGGGCATGACTTGTCGTAATAATCTGCAGACAACAATGGAATTGGAAATTCTGCAGGAAAAGCGGGAATGGCTGCCGAAGACACAAGCAAAACCGCGAGGAATATCTGATGTTTGCCCATTTTCTCAGACCCTCTAATAGAAGCTCTCTTAGCAATATTGGATGGCTGACGCAGAAGCTGAGTGGTGGGTCTCTAGGATCTGGCCATTTTATAGGAGCGCTTAGTACCAGAAGTTGACGAATCTTGAACAAGAACCACCTAAATTGCAGAGTTGTAGTTGCACCCGTTAACTTTCCCAAACTGATCAACCACACCAACGTACATACTCAATTAACTCCTAGTTACAGACTCATAATAGACCTTGCTTTCTACACACGTCACGAGATATACAGTTCGGTAATGGTCGATATTAATATTTTTTAATGTTGGTAAAATTATTTTTTTAAATTATTCATTTTCTAACGGTGGGAGTGGTTGACTAATTGGTTTTCCACTCCATTGGTTTTAGTTGGACGGTTTTTGTTTTTTACTAAATAAAAATGCACATAAGATAGAAATGAGACCACCTTGGCTCAAATTGAATCTCACGACGACCTTGGTTCAAATTGAAAAGTTCTCCACAATTTTTTTGTCAAAATCTTATAAGCAGTCGCACTTGAAAGATGTTAGACAAGTTAATTAGTTTGTGTTTGACAATATGGCAGGTAGTCGTATCATTTGCAAATATAGATTGAGAGTAAGTAAACCTTGCGTTGAGAAGTGATAAAAATTTTATTTGCTTAACTGTGTATTAATTTTTTTTATTAATGGTAAAAAATAATAGTGAATAGTGATATAATGAATATTATGAGAGATCTTGTGATATGATGTAACATTAGTAATGTTAACATGTAATATTGAAGTAATTAAAGTAAAAAATAGTAAATATTATGTGAGTCATTAATTAAAATGTAAAGAAAGTAAAATGCAATGGAAAGTATTTAATGAAAAGTAAAAAAGTAAAATCTAATGAAAAGTAAAAAAATAAAATGTATTGTCGGCCATTAATTAAAATGTAAAAGAAAGTAAAATTATGGAAAATATTTAAAAAAAACCTATGCCGAAAAATAGATGTTCGTTTATAAAATAAAAACTTAAAACTTAAACCCGGATCTATCAATCAAGAGAGATTGAATTTTTTGAGTTTAAATTTAAAGAAAGAAATTAGATCCCTCTCGATGCTTGATAGATATGGGTTTAAGATAGATCTATACTGGTAGTTGTTGCAATTATAGGCTACATTGTATTTAGGGTTATGTGAGAAAACCAATGAAGTGACATATATCTTTTAGATTAAAATTACATTAAAATTGTATAAATTAAAGAAACCAATAAAGTGACATATATCTTTTAGATTAAAATTACATTAAAATTATATAAATTAAAGAAAATATGTAATTTTTATTATTACTATTTATTAAAAAAAAATTCAATAACACTTTGCAACAAGTGCACAATGTAATGTTGAATTCATTTGTGCAAGATGTAGTGTACCGAGCATAACATGGAACAAAGAGCGGAAAGCAAAATAAAAACAAAATAAAGTTCTTTATTGCCTTCTCTGATAAATGTTGACAAATAACTTTCACATTTTATGTTTATGTTTGTTCATCCTACTACACTTGTTATGAATGGGATCACGAATCTATTCTATATGTATTTTATATTTTGTTAATCTCTTAGTAACAAAGATTTATTGAATTTTATAATTTTGACGTAATAACATCTTTTATACAAATTTTTATGAATTGGATCACGAATCTATTCTATATGTATTTTATATTTTGTTAATCTCTTAGTAATAAAGATTTAGTGAATTTTATAATTTTAACGTAAATAACATCTTCTATACAAATTTATAAGAGTAAATTTTAAATTTCCACGACATTCAAATCACATATAATTTGATCAAACTCACCGTCTTGAAATTTGATACAACAGTCGTGCCTCGAAACGAGCATACTACTTTCTAACATTACATAGAACAAGAGTACTACCTCGAAACAAGGATACTACTTGAACTAACATTACACACAATAAGATGACTTGCAAAAATTTATTAGAGTAAATATTATATTGGTACAACATTCAAATCCCATATAAATTTTATTATTGCATGCATCGATACCATTGTTTGTAAGAGACGTTCACACACTCAACACCATAGCCTGCTCGAGATATTAACAAGTAAAAGGCACCAAAAAAATGCTTCAAAAAACGCATAGAACCCCTTACATTCTGCAGCTGTTGTCTCATGTAACCATTCTAGTACACCAATTGTGAAACTTGCTTCTAAAGGCAATAATTCTTCTCCATGAGCAATTTTTTCATGGATGTGAGCTTCCTGTTAAGAGTATGAATCCTTGAAGCCTTCTTCCTCTGCTTCATTCGACACCTACCAAAAATAAATTAAAAAACTCAATACCATTCCAAACCCAAAGAAGCCTCAGCCCTTCACAACCTTCAACACAAATCCACCAAAATTAATAGAACCAACAAGATTCATTCCATTACAGAACACAACACCCATTTTAGAAACAAGAAAACCCATTTTTGCTACAGATAAAATCAAACACCATCATTAGAACCAATAAAACCCATTAATCACTCATTCCATTACAGAACACAACACCCATTTCAAAACCAAGAAAACCCATTTTTGTTACAGATAAAACCAAACACCAACATTAGAACCAAAACAACCCATTACTCAGTTTCTTCTGTATTCTAACAATTGAAAGCTAATTTGATCCTCTAATGGTGGTTCTTGCAGAAGCATTTGTTAAATTTTCAGAATTTACTTCAATTTGATCTAGGATCTTAACTGAGAGAACAACATGTACAGCAAATCTACAGTATATCAATCATGGACACAATAATGCAAGCACACAAGAGATATATAGAGATAGATAGAGCAATGATACAACCAGAATACAAGAGATAGTCTTCTCCTAGCAGCAGAGCCTCCTCCTCCACAAGTGCGCCACTCTCCCAAGTGTGAGTGAGAGAATAGAATGTATAAAATGAGAGAGACACACTCTCTATTTATACACTAACTTGACTTGACCTTTACTCAACTAGGTCGGCCTCAACTTAACCACTTAACATAATGCTGACTGGGCTGACCCCCACTAGGGTGGTCTAATAACCCTTTGACCCACATGGCCAACCCCCAATAGGGTGGTCTAATAACCCTTTGCATGTTTCTGAAGGGGTTCCTACAGGGTGCCCTTGGGTGTACTTAGCTTTGATAGCTAAAGTATTGAATCTTTTTCTTTCGCAGATCTGTAGGTAAGGTAATAAAGCATTTCAAGCTTTTCAAGTTATTTAGTAAATGTTTCTGCTAGTCATCGTTGCAAATAGATAAAAAAAATAAAAAGCAAAAGTACGTTCTAATCGAGAAAGTTGTTAAAGCTATGAGTCTTGAGTTTTGTTTCTTCAATTTCAAATAAGTGTTGAACTAGTTAAATAACACCTTTTGCAGACTTCCTTGATTTTCACTACCTGTTCTGATACCTGCAAAGGTTAGATGAGTTCTTTGTTTAATAACTCTATTAGTTATCATGTATTGATATAGTGTGGTCTTGCTGTTTCACCATGCTACGATACTCCTTGTATTGGGTTCTAATGATAATGTCATTACTATGACAAATATTATAGCAAAACCCTAACATTATTGTAACAAGTATTATAGTTGCAAATGCACTTACCTATGCTTATTCAAATGATAACTAAATAATGAAAATACAATACTTTTCTTGCAATGTAACTATTATTAAATATATGTAATAGCGTTCTACGTAATATCAAAGCTAGCCATATGAAATATATGAATTGCGAATTGCATAGTATATGTAGCAATATTATAAATATGATATGCGAATCAAAACCAAGGGAACTATAGTTTTGTTACTATGTGGTGGAGGCAACATGTATGAAGTGATAACTTTGCAAAAGTTTCGATACCATATTAATCTTAAGTGCAATGTATTAACATAGGTCACTAGTTGGAAACATCGATGAAGTGATGGTCATTAACTGATATGCAGTACTATATGATACGTGTTTAAAGGTCTGCTACGAGTCTTTAATACATCCATCCACTCCTTTAGTGGAATGTCTAGTTGGCAAATCCTAGTCTTGTGGTTCACGTAATGCATAGCGTGATCATTGGTGATTTTGTATGAGGTTTAATGTTATGTTGGTAGGAATCGCCTCCACGCTGGTATCTGCATTTAAGTGATAGTTAATACTACCCTACGAGTACCATCTCTTGAACTTCAGGATCTTTGCTGGCTTGATCTACACCATTGTTCAGGTTCTGATCTAGGTTTTTGGGTTTTGACCTAACCGATGCATTACCTTCCTTTGGCTTGACGCCTTCGCATTCATTTGGAGATTTTATACTTCGGGAGAAGAGGCCGACAGGCTGCATGATAGTAGGGTTTTGTTACCTGGTTAAACAATGAGCTTCGTTGCCCATATCTGATGGTGAAACCTCCGGCAGATTTTAATGGTAGTTAGTGTGTGGCTCATCCAATAACTATCAACGATGATCTTTGATGGAAGTTTTCTTGCTGCGACTGTTAGGTGGATTCCAGTTTGGGTTTTCGTCCTTCCATCAATCATGATTCTGCAACTAAGGTAAAAATCTTGATTCTATGGATAAAATCTTGTATTAATTCCAGTTTGAAATTTCTACCATTGCTCTACTGTAAAGGGATTTAACTGTTTTGCAATGGTTTCCGTGGTAGGTGAATGATATGGTCCTGGAGATTGCATTTCTCGAATGCTCCATGGAGACCGTGGCTCGCTCCACCAGTAAGCCTCGGTGGCATAACCTTTGTAGGTTCTCCTGACAAGAAAAAATGCAAACATGGCATCAACCATTTTTCCAATGCTGGATTCCTGGCTTTGTCGTGGAGTTTTTATTGTAAAACTGGTATTAGCCCGGCCGTGTGTTGTTAACTGGATCTCTTCTAAGTTTTTAATGGCATGGCCATCGTTTGTATTTTTTAAATGCTTCTGAGCATTCATGTGGAGGATTGAATCCTCGGTCTGTTTTCGTAATACATGTTGGTTGTTTTAAGAATGAGCTAGTCTCTTTCTCGTTTGTTGTTTTGATGAAGTTGACTGTAATGAATGGCGTCTTAAACTATTCTACGCTACTTGTAATGAAATAAATGGAAGTTGAACTTGTTTCGATAATGTATATTTTTGGTCGAGTTGTAAGTTTGTTTTTGAAATGAAAAAAGTAGTATTAAAACCTAAGTTTGTTAGCTTTGGTATTTCGATAAGGTTGAAAATCGAGAGCTGTAAGGAAAAACCTTCTGGATTTGTATACTCTACTGGTACTAGGGTTTTAAGGAAAAGAAAGGTAAGTTAAAGATTAAATCTCGAAGTCTCATGCATCTGTAACGATGATAGATTTGTATAAAAACATTGTGTTATTTTCGTTTCTTCTTTATTGGGTTTCAACCCATGAACGTAACCTATGAATGGATGTTTTGAATATTGAAATGAAAACTTAAAAATTTCTCTGTTGTCATTTTCGTTTAAAGGAAAATATAAGACTAGAAAAGTTTAAAACAAAATACAATGAAATAAAAGCGTTGTGGTGTGTGTGAAATGATAAATCAAATGTATTTCGTTTTCCTATATAGTTGTTTTGCTTATTGACGAAAAGTAAGAAGTCTGCGATGAAATGAAAAATACTTGTGGGGAGTCTTTATTGAAAAGGGTATTACCCTGGGCCACTTGACCCGAATGATTATTGTGCTTCGATCTTAGATACTTGTAGAAATAAAATTACTAGTTCTGTTGATATGAGGATTTATAAAATAACTATTAGGGTTTAGGGTTTTTATACCATATGTTGGAAACCAAAATACAGAACTATAATAGACTTGAAGACATATATGTACTATATGTTAGTAAACAATTATGCAGTGAATAAATAAACTTTAGTAAGCTTTTATGATAAATGTATGAAAAACATGAACTTTTGATTTCAACTTGAAAATAACAATTTAGTATTGTACAGTATGATTACGAAATTTTGTTGATAATTTATGAAACAGAAAAATTATTTCACTGCTGAGTAAAATTCACTATTATTCTCACGTCAATGATTTACTATTTGATGAAGATAAAAATAATACTGTAAAGAATTTACAAAAGCCTGAAAACTTTAGATTATACTTATTCGACTAACCACTAAGAGTAAAAATTCTTAACGGAATGAACATAATTATTTCTCTCATTATCTTTGGCAATTTTCCTATCATATCTATCTATATTAATTCATTCTCTGTACTAGAGTACGATGCTGTCCTATTTGGATGGGGGAAAATGCAGAGAATATTTTTATTCAATCAAAATCAATCTCATACATAATTCTTAACATACATAGAAACTGACATAAATTTATAAAATGAAAACAGTAAAAGATATTATGCAGTAGGACTTAAAATATATATAAAATAGATAAGATGATAGAACCTGTACAAGAAGATAGGGCCGAAAAACACCCAAGGAGGCCTGTTCCTCCCAACCTATTCCAGAAGAAGCAGCCCAACTGCTGGCTTCTTGTGAACCCCCGAGCCTGATTACTGAACCACTCAATGGGTGGAATCTGTGTAGAAGCAAGGCACTCAAAATGCCTTCAGCACTCAGCATCAACCTCCTGAAATAACATGCCTTCTCCACTCAGCATCAACCTCCTGAACTAAATAAAGAGTTTGGAAGACTCACAACATGATCAACAACATAGCATATCCCCTCATCAAATCTCTTGGGTGCAAACACAACAAAACCCCAAGGTAAATTTCCTCGTCAGAAAAAGTGATGAACCTCAGTTCAAAATTTGATGGCTATTATATAGACTGCCTAGGTCTTTAGTGGTCAGTTTGGAATAAATGAGCCTCAAGCTCCAGTCCCATCCTTTAGGGCACTATGACCACATTTCAAGAGAGTTATCCTATACCAACAGCTAGTTAGTTGCATCATGATGCTGCCACTTGTCCATTGCCTTCTACCCCAGATTCCATTCCACCTAGTGGATCAGTAACCACTCTTTCAACAGTCCTCTTAGGTGTTTGTATCCTATTTTATTTATTTAATAATAATATATTGTGCAAATTACAGTCATCCTTGGACACCTGTCCAACATAAAACTTTAAAATAAAAGTTATCATAATGTTTTCTAACATAAAATGTTTTCCAGCAAAAAGGGTATGTTACACTCGAAGTCTCGAAAACGGTGTTATTGTGTCATCTAAGTAACTAGGGTTTTGCTTAGTGAAGGCCATGGCAATCTTGCTCAACGGGGTCATTTACGATCCGAAGGCTCCCGGGCGTGTGTGGCCATTGTGAACACATCTACAATGGCCACGTGCACATGCGGGAGCCAACGTAACCCGAGTCCGCTCGATGGATTGGGTTTCATGCCCCTGGAGCAATTCCTCAAAGTGTCCCTGAATGACCCCGGTATGCCCGACCAAAATTCCCGCAGCAGCAAAACCGTGACTCTGATCGCGAATCCGTCAATTCCAATGGATCTGGGACGTCAAGATTCAACTAGCGCCCCCCTGGAACCGTGCCTCAAAGTCTCAGAAACAGTGATATTGTGCCATCTCCAAAGCTAGAGTTTTGCTCAGTGAAGGCCATTCCAATATTGTTCAAGGGGGCGCGAGGAGGAGGGGGAAGAGAGGGAGGTTAATATACTTTAGGGGGGTGGGTTTAGGGGGGGGTTAGGTTTCAATTTTTTGTTTTAAATTTTGATTTTTTTAAAAGAAATTTGTATTATATAGTTTAGGGGGTTTAGGGAGGGGCACAAGGAGGAGGGGGAAGGGGCCGAGAGGAGGGTGAAGGGTTGGGGGGTAGGTTAGGGGGGAGTTTTAATTTTTTTGTAAATCTAAGTAAACAAAAAAATTATTATTTTTTAAACTCAAAATTAAAATTCGTGGGATAAGGGGGCAAGCCTTGCTTCGATTAATACTACATGAATTTAAAAAATCTCTCTCTCTCTCTCTCTCTCTCTCTCTCTCTCTCTCTCTCTCTCTCTCTCTCTCTCTATATATATATATATATATATATATATATATAACCAGGAAAGTGGTAGAGCCTCCTCTTTTGAAAGTGCTAGAAGCTCCTCTCCGCAATCTTCTCATTCTTCTTGAAAGCCCTTCGTTAATTGCTTCGAAGTCTAAACAATAGTGTATTAATAAGATGGATTAGGTTTAGGGTTACCACTCTTAAGAATGTGAGATAAACAAAACATAACAAAAAAAAATCAATAAAGCCATAAAATAAGCATTGCCAAATTAATAAAGACATAAAATAATCATTGTCAAATTATAAATAAAACTAACTAATTTATCAAAAATGGAAAAAACACTAACCTTGAAAGTGTTACTAAATTGCTCCAAATTAAATGATGAATAGTAGGAAATGTAAATGGTTTATATATCCTAGATTAAGTTTAACATTACTTGTTTTACGAATGTGGGATTAAAAAATGAAATTAGTTAATCCATTATTATTAAATTTATATAAGATGGGTTTACATGAAATATTACTAATGTTATGAATGTGGTATTAAAAAGAATGTAAATAGCCATTAATTTATTACAAATTGTATACAAATAATATTATATGAAATTTTACTAGACTTACATGTTAGGGATAGAAATATGTAATTAGTTAATACATTATTTCAAAGCTTTTTATATCATAAATTCATTTTTTACTAGTTTTATGAATGTGCAAGAAATGTGCGCTTTAATTTTGTAGGGAAATTTTGGAGGCAAAATTTGAAAGAAAATTTTGGAGGGAAGTTTTGGAGGGAAACTTTGGAGGGAATTTTTTGGAGGGATATTTTAATTCTCATAGCTATAAGATTGTTGGTTGACAGTTGCACTATTCTACTTTTTGGTGAGGACTATGGTAAAATTTCATTGTCTTATCTATTCATATTTTTTTATAATTATATCTTTTAGTGAAAAGTCATGGACTCATCTGAATTAAATTCCAATGTCAATTCAGAGTTGTATTGTTCATCTAGACAAGATACTGTCAGTGCAAGCAATGCAATCAAGCATGTTCTTCAAGAACTTCTTAATTATGAAGATTTTGAAGACACTCGTAATGAAGGGAAAGAATGTGATGATGATTAATATCTTCCTCCAAGTGGGGATCCTAAAGACAGTAAGCAAGATTATAACAATTTTCCTCTAAGCGAGGATTTTCAAGGAACTAATGATGATTTTCCTAAAAGAGAGGATTTTGATGGAACTAATGATGCTTTTGCTAAGCATGCATGTACAAATAATGTTGATGGTTTTCTTCATAGCAAGGATTATAATGGGACGTATGATGATTTTCCTTCAAGCAAGGATTCTAATGGGACCAATGATGATTTTCCTCCCAGCGAGGATTTTTATGGGATTGATGATGATTTTCCTCCAAGTGAGGATTTTAATGGGACAGATGATGATTTTGGTGAGGAAGAAGAGGTCAATAATGATGAATATGATTTTCCTCCAAGTGAGGATTTCAATGGACTTGATGACGAGTTTCCTCCAAGTGAGGATTTCTATGGCACCGATGATGACTTTCCTCCAAGCGAGGATTTCAATGGAACCGATGATGACTTTACTCCAAGTGAATATTTCAATGAAACTGATGATGATTTTCCTACGAGCGAGGATTTCAATGGCACCGATGATGATTATCGTCCCAACGAGGATTTCAATGGCACCGGTGATCCTTATGTTGACGATGAAGCCACCAATGATGACGATAATGATTCTCCTCCAAGTAAGGATGTTACAGGAACCAATGATGAAGACAATGATTCTCCTCCAAGTAAGGATTTTATAGGCACTGATGATGTCAATGTTGAATCTTAAGAGTTCCCTTTCAGTGAAGAATTTAGTGGCACTAATAGTGTTGATGGTCACATTGATATGTCGGCAATTGATCAACTTATTAGTGATCATGACAATAATTTTCATACAAAATCTGGTGTTGAAAGTTTCAATGACGGGGGTCATATGCATCACAATGAAAACATTCATTCTAATGAGGATGTTGTTGTAGACATATGTGTCCAAGAAATGCAACGACACAATCCAATAATGAGCAGGATTAAGTGTAGGACTAGACCTTTTATGTCAATCCAAAGCATTCCAGTTATACAAGGTCTAGGAAAGAATTGCTCACAAGTCCAAGTTCCGTTACTCATTTTATTTCGAGTGAGTGTTTCCACAAAAGTTGTTTGAAAGGTATAGGATACAATTATGCCTTGGAGAAAATGTAACATCCCAAAATTTAAAAAAAAATTAAAATATTTCAACGTAGATTTTAATGCATATATTAACTGTGCGGAATTATAATAAATGTTTCTATGTCGTCTTGTTGTACTAAATGTTTGTAATCATCATAATTGTATTGTTTGCGACATGTTATTGAATATCTATATTTGATGTTATTGGATGTTCTTCTCATCTCAGCCATATTACTTACGTTAATGTTCAATTGATATAATGTTATAAGTGCTAACAATTATTCTTTTGTTTGATGATGAAGGGGTCCTAAGGCTACCCCGAGGCTTACTTAGCATTCATTCTAATTCATTTGAATCGTTCCTTTCGCAGATTACAGGTAAGGGTGTTAATGTTTACGAAGTGTGACAAAAGAATTTATAACTAGTTTCAGTGATTTCCAAATGTCTTAATGGTTTTTAGAGAATAGTAATGAAATGTATCCGGGTGAGATATCTTTAGTTATAATCTGGTTTTCATGAGAAAATTATGTTTGTTATACTTATTCTCATTTCCCGTACTAGTGATTTCATACTTTGTTCAGAATATACATAGGTTCATGTTATCATGATGTTTCTATTAAATGTGAACTGTAAATAAATATCATGCATATCCTTTTGGCATAATAGCTATATGCAACTATTGTACATTTCGATGGAGCAAGAACTATATGCAAAGTTACATGCATATCTTATATTTTGAACTATATGTGTTTTCACATAATTCCTAGAATGTGCACTATATAAAATTTCTTTGTATTAGCTAAAGCCTAAAACTATATGCATAATATATGCAATTCCTATTACATAAACTCCTATATGCATAACCTATGTATTTTATTACAACATCAAAACTATATGTAAATCCTATATCAAACATATAGCATCGATATTATATGCAAGTTATGTCTTGGTTCAATATGAAATGACGTGAATATAAGTGCGTCCATGTGAACCTTAGAATATAGAGTCGATACCTAGCTAATGCATTAACCTAAGGTAAACTATGACTTATACTATTGTATGTATTGACAGGCTTATAACATAACTATTGATCCAAGCATGATGTGGACAGGGTAATTAATACCATGATGATTACTTGCTGGCAGGTTTTCGAATTCACCGTTGGCCTTTAATACTCCCATCAACCAGATTCAGTGGAATTCACCGTGGCTGTCATTGTGGTTCATAACACGTGAAGGCAATATGACAGGGCAGTCAACGTGGTCGAGTTGTATTTGATCTAGCTTGAGGGTTGTCCTAGCTGTCTCCACGGTGGCAATGGTTATTAATTAGGTTTTAATGTAGTTGGTGATTCGAATCACGATGTGCTGTGATGAACATTCTCCACTGTTGATCATGTGAGATTATTGGACTTTCGTTTTAACCCTAAACTCCACTACGTTTCCGAGGTTATTGTTTCCTTTGGCATTCATTGTGTTGGGAGGTGGCTCTGTGGATAGGCCGACAGGACAAGAAACTCCAGGGTTTCGTTAGATGGTTCTTGGACTTTCTCCACGATTCGAACTTGTGACTTGTTGGGTTTTCTGATACCAGTTTGATAGTTTAAAGAGCCGAGCTTACTATAAGAGTTTACAGCACTTGAAATGATAATGGAAGAGCTCTAGGGCTGATGGTAATCTTGTGTGGGGGTTGAATCCAAGGTCAGTCTTCTCGTATGTTATAATGTAGAATTGTTGAGTTGTCTTTGACCTCTACTGCATTCATAAGTGAAGTGGTGGCTAGGTTTTAACAATGGATGCGGTGTCTCTGCTCCATAAATAGCTATCAAGGTAATGTATCGGATCTCGAAACATGTCTCCCTCTAATCTGCTTTAAAAAATGTAGTAGTGGTTATTTCGATTTTTACCAAAACTCCTATCGCGATGCTCGTTTGACCATAACTTAAATGTTTTGGCAGGTTCCTTCGTCATTTGGTTCCCAAGCTCAAGTTTGGTTAACTGGCAGTTGCATAAGAAATGGTAAGATTCGGTGGTTACCCTGTTGCTTCGGTTAGGTGACTGTTGGATCTTCATGTTTTCTTAGCCAGGACTTCATGTTTATCTTTGGCTATGGGAAGTGACCACCATCGACATATTATGAGCTGTCTGACAGCCTGAGGAGGATGAAATCCTCAACCCATTCGGCGTTAACCTGTGGTGTTTTTTTTCAGCATAGATAATTGTAAAAGAATGTAACTGCTGAGAGGGTTTTATCCCTCGGCCAAACTGAATATGCAAAGAATTTGGTTCCTATAACTTGATGACGTTTAGTTGTATTGAAAACTGTGAGCCATGCTCCGGGTTTGTGATAATTTAATGTTTGAACTATTGTGCGTTTATAATGGCTACGTGCTAAAGGATTCGACCTTGTTCCTTGCAGCTAAAACCCTACCCTGTAGGTTTCGATGGTAGGATTTGATAGTTCCGTGTTTAACTAAAAACTATGCTATCGTTATGGTAGTGGCCGTGAGCCAAACTCAATGTTTTTTATTTGAGAGCTTTGAAATAAAATCTAGTGTTCATGTAAATATATGGTTTGTTTCAATTAATGTTTATGTACGTATTCAATGATGTTTGAACATGAAATCTTAATCTATTTGGAAACTGATAATATCTGAGTTGTTATTTTGAGTATAAGGGTTTGACCGTCGAACCGGTTATGAACCTGCCACGATATTGTAAATGATATGTCTCTCTATTAAGGGTCGTATTGCAAGAGAATGCTATATAATAAATAGTGAAAAAGAGTTGGGGCTCTGCCTATGATGAAAGTGTTTGAATTTAATAACTGTAGTTGAAAACTAAGTCAAGATATGAGATATGGATACTGAATGAAATAGTAATATACAATGATGCTATTATTTGCGAATGATAAATATCTATTTAGCACTTTATTTACTGAGTAGCAACTCTGTGTAAAAAGAATATTTAAAATGCAGTTGTTAAATTTCTAGGAATGATGATGCCTGAAATAAGTGGAATTATAACACCTTACTGTTGGAAAGAATAATAATAGAATGCATAGCATTAGCTTTCAAAAGGAAAATAGATAGTGATACTTGAAAACCTAGTTCTATGGAGAGATGAAATGTTTTACTTTTGTTACTAAGTAAAGAAAATGCTACAATGTCTGTTTTAAGATATGTTGTTCTGTAAGGGTCTTCCTCGAGCAAGTGAATTTTTTTTGTACTAACAACATCAGATCAATTGGATGTCATAAACTTAACCAATAATTAAATTTCTTTTCAAGTTTAAAAAGGTAACTATTCAATCAACTAAACGTGATCCAAGTACATTGAAGGTTTTCTCCTTTGGATATGTAAGATGGTACATTTTTAGTCAAATCATTTTCCTATAATTCCTAATCATGCAAAAATAATCATGTATGATGATACCTTTGTTCCATTCTTTAACATAAAGAGCATAGATGCATTTTTAGTTTGGACTTAGTCTCTAATCGTAACTAGGTTGAGAACAACTCATAATATTTACAAAAATAAAGTACTTTTGGAATTCTAAATTCAATTGAGACTCTTACGATAAGAAGGTTCAATATAAACAATGTATTTCCATTACTCCCATTTCATGAAATACTACTTGACTTAATTTCATCATTGCACTTCAACCTATCATTCAATTCACTTCTATAAATGTAAAATGATCTAAATACCAAAAACTATATTTCACTTTTATGATCCTATTTTAATAATTTAATATGAATGAAATATTTCATTTCAATTCCATTGAATGTATAATTGGCATAAAAATATTTCTTTTTCTATCCATTGAAATATCAAATTGACATTATAAAATACTTTTCAATAATATTGACTTAAATAAAATACTTTGTTTCAATTATCATGGAAATACAAATTTTCATACATAACATACTTCATTTTAATTCTTTTAAAACATGAAATTAACTTGAATAAAATATTTCATTTCAATTCTTTTAAAATATGATATTAACTTAAATAAAAATATTTCATTTCAATCCCTTTGATACAGAATCAAATTTGCATATGTACAACATTTCACTTCAATTTCTTGAAATATAAAATTGAATTAAATAATAATAATAAAAAAAGAGCTACATTTCAATTCTTATTGAAATACAAAATTTACATAATATTTCATTTTTCATTTCAATTCCTATTGAAATGCAAAATTTACATAAATAAAATGCTTATTTCAATTCTTTTGAATTATAAAATTAACTTAAACAAAACAGTTTCAACCTATCACTCAGACATATCCATACCTTAATAGTGATTGACTCAATTTATACACTAGAGGTTTTAAGGAGAAGTTACGAGGAGCCATCATGGAACTTACGGTTACATACTCCTCTCTTGAAATTAATCATAAATTCATAAATCAATTAATAAGGGAGGAGGTGGGAAATCGATCCCAGCTATAGACGTGATGTAGAGTTGTAAGTTTAATTATTGTGGTTAGAGACAGTAAATGTCCCTGTCATTCGCCAGATCAATTGGAACTCTAAAAGATCAAGGTAAACATACAGTTATTAAAAAAAAATAGCGCCAATGGGAAATTATGACAGCTGTGTGTTTGTATTCAATTAGGGCGAGCTTGAATGTTTACAGACAGAGAATTTGTACTTAGCAATGCATTCGAAAGATGGATCGGATCTCATCTACAAACCTGCGAGAATTTTATAGCTCTACACCAATTCTAATACCTACAAGGTGTCAATTTACTTTGGTAATAGTCAAATAAGATTTTATAGCTCTACAGTAATTCTCTCAAAAGCGTTTCCAGAAATTAGAAGGCAGGAACAGAGTTTTTTTTTTTTTTAATTTAAAAGAAGAAATACTGCTATTCTTTAATGATCAATCCAGGAATGCGATTGTATGACGAGGGCAGATTTCGAATTTCTTCCTCCAGTACGAGGCTCCTATTGCTAAGAAGGTAATTAAAAACGCTATTGCGACCAGATCCAATCGTTCCTTCATCAAAAACTGAGTGTAATTCTTTTGACAGAAATATATGGCTCAGGAATTTATAAAACAATTCGATCTTCCCGATTCGACAGTCAAAACAGAGCAAAGGAATTTGTATGCCAGAAATATGGCTTGGCAATCTAAATGAGAATCGAATTTAGAAAGAATTAAATAGAGATCTGATAGATCTAGAGTTCAATTCATAACAGAAATAATGCAGAGTTTACAAATTAAAAGAATCGAATTTAAAAGGAATAGACAGAGTTCATACCCTTGCAGAACTCAGATCGATTTTACAATATGGCAAAGAAACAAAGTTGTATCTCTAAAATAACTCTCAGATGAATATACTAACCAAATTGCATTGCTAGGAATTTAAAAGCATATATATGTTGATAACATGATTAACAATACATTAAAACACAGTAATTAGATCGATCATATTATATACAGAAAACAATATTGAAAACTATTGAACCTGGTTGGTTTTGTTGAGTCCGAGCTGGAATGGATATTTGATCTAGCCGCTAACTTGATTATCTGATCAATCCAGTTTGACGAGATACCGACAACCCCTCGGTTGACCACCCTACTATATCGAGGTTAATCTTCTTCACCTCGAACCCCCGAGCTCACGGGGTCGTAAGAACACACACAAATAACCTCCTGAAAGAATCTCCCAATCCTCGTTCCGGTTAATCCCAACTCCAAGGATCATAACATAATCCGAGATTATGATGACCATCCAACATTATGGAGCAAGAGATCCCTCTCTCTTTCTCCTCCCTCTTTATATAGGAAAAGCTCATGTGCCATGTGTCGTCCATGCACATTATTTAATTTAATTTAATATTGTAATTAACAATATTCTCAAATACATGTGTTTCAATGTCTTCAAGGTGCACCTAATTCCCTAAATCACTGAGAGTTAGGTGTAGAAGAGTCCTACGCTTCCCTTGGTTCTCTTTTAGTTTACTTCATATCTTTTGTAAACTAAATGTTTTTATTTATTTAATTTCTCTTACTAGAAATATAAAATTATAAAGAGATTGTTTTATCTTTATTTATTAAAAACTAATTTAACACCAAGTTAAAAAGTTGTTCTTATTATTATATATATATATATATAAAATATAAGTATATGTTTTTCTTTTTCATTTTTTTAAAGTAGGTGAGTGAGGTATTTCAAATTAAACAAATTGTTTTTGTTTAGTTCTCTTTCCAAATTTCTTTTTATAAATCTTATTTTCTCCAAATAAAATAAGGCATAATATAACCATCCTGATAATAAGAATAAAATATTAATCCTTTTAATATTTGAATTTCTAGAATCTTCACCCGTATTTTATATTTTAATTATGCGTGCATGAATAATTTTATTTTCCCACTTTTCTTTGTCTAGGTACCTCTTCGGCGAGCCCTTTCGACAACATCTTTCTTTCTTCTTATGGGGAGCACTGCGTAGCGATCGGGAGTCGTTACCGCGATCTCTCAACTATGCTCCTTGGAGACTAAGGGATGTTGAGGGATAAGGCTCTCCTTATTGCGCGCCCCTCAACTCATCGCACGCGACCAAATCATTATGGTCTTGCCCGTACGACATACGTTTCCTCAGGTGAGCTGAAACGGCTTCACCCGTGCGTGGATTTACTAGTTCAGGGTTGACAGTCAGTCGTCGTACCCCTAAGTGTTCTTTCCGTTCTTACGACCCCGATATTTCCATTGTGATTCAGTCGGTAAATCATTTTACCTGCCACTGCACACACACTCAAACGCATATTAGTAGCGCTGCACTAATAAACATTTCAACATTCATCATTTTTATTTTCTCAGTCAGTCGAGTATAAACAAATCCTTATTTTTCATTTCAAGTAATTCCAATGTTCATCATTTTCATTTTCTCAGTCAGTCGAGTATAAACAAATCATCATTTTTTATTTCACAGAGAAAGTCTAAAGCAATCATTCATGGTCCAAGTTTTATACTCCAGGTCACTTCAAACTAGTGCCCTCAAATAGTCAAATCAGTCGTAGGTCTCAAAATAATCTGGTCAATCATAAGTCTAACATAATCAAAATCAAACACAAGTGTTGAGCTGGGCATTACATGTTCTATATTCTAAGTTTATACATATATAATTGATATTGCAGATTTAAAAGAAACACGACAGTGTTAGTCTAATCATTCAATTGGCATTCTGCCCCTCATTCATCTATATTAATTCTACATCTTTGTACTAGAGTACTATACAGAAAACAGTATGGAAAAAAATACAGAAAATATATTTAATCAATCATCTGATTTACTTAACCATCATTATACAAAATCATCCTAGGTCAGAAATTGAAACAGTTACTTCTGTATGCCATTAACTGTAATTACTAAATCTACAAATGCAGAAAACCATTTAATTACTTATAGGCTGAAATAACAAATAGAACCTGTAATTGTAGATATGGAAGACAAACACCCAAGGATACTGTTCCACCCAACCTACTCTTGAAGATAGCCAAATTACTTGCCTTAGGACCCTCGAGCCTATTCACTGAACCACTAGGAAGAAGAATCTGTAGAAGCTTTAGGTCATCAACTTGCAGCAAGAATGTAGATCATTCAGTCATATAGACTTAGCAGTCAAAGAGACCTGCACCAGCACCTATGGTTTCCTTCTCAAAATCAATTCAGCAAACTCACAATGTACTTCCACTTAGCCTCCCTATTCGAATCTCTCAGTGATCACCTGATACACTTGAGGAATTATTTCTGCAGAAAATAATTATGGAGCTCCCGACTCAATTCGAATTGCCTTCTCTAAGCTTCCTATGCCTTTTTAGTGGTTAACCTGGTCATTAATGAGCTAACAGCTCTGTTCCACCCACCTGGGGGATAATGCCATGATTTTTGGGGTAGTTGTCCCATAAACAATAGCTAGTGGTGGAGTGCAAATGCTGACACTTGTCCCATGCCTTCTAACAGCTTCCATTCCTCCTAGTGGGTCAGTGAACACTCATTTAATAGTTTTCTTGGTGTTTTTCTCCTGTTTTAATTTATTAAATAATAATAATATGTCATTACAATCATCCTTGACCATATTTGGTCATAATTACAAAACTTTGTAATTATAATTTAACATAATGTTTTTGCAAAAAATAAATAGTCTCAAAATTTGGGTAGGTGACATACACTCCCCCTTAAGTCTCAACATCATCCTCGATGTTGTTTATTCATTTTCTGAGTGTTCTTGAAACAGAGCTGGGTATGCTACCTGCATATTACTCTCCAACTCCCAGGTTGCCTCTTTTGGGCTAAGGTGCTGCCATTGCACCTTTACCTGCCCAATGGTGCGATTTCGAAGTAGAGTTTTCCTCCTTTCGAGGATACAATATGGTTCCACGTAAAATTCGTCGTCTCCTTCCACCTGTACATCATTCCAATTTATAACATGAGTAGTATCGTGTACATATTTCTTTAAAACTGAAATATGAAAAACATTATGTATTCTTAGATTTGGTGGCAAAGTTAGGTGGTATGCCACGGGTCCAACCATTGACAAAATTTTGAAAGGACCACAATACCTGGGTGCCAGCTTGGCAGAGCTTCCCAATTTTAATGAGCTCTTCTTCGTCCTTACCTTAATGAAAACATGCTGACCAACCTATAACTCTTTATGAGTCTTCTTAAGATCTGCTTGACTCTTTTGCCTATCTTGGGAAGCTTTAAGATTTCTTTGTACCTGTTTCACGGTTAGTTCTATTTCCTTCAACAATTCAAGTCCTAAAATAACTCTATTAACTAGGCCATTCCAAGAAACTGGTGTATTACATTTCCTACCATAGAGAATTTCAAAAGGGCTAAGCCTGGCTGATGCATGGTAATGGTTGTTATATGCAAACTTTGCTAAATGCAAGTAGTCCTCCCACTTACCAGGCTGGTCCTTAACATACATCCTTAGCATGTCTTCCAATATCTGATTTACTCTTTCCGTATGTCCATCTGTTTGTGGATGAAATGTTATGCTGAAGTTTAAGGTTGTATTCAACCATTTAAACAAAGATCTCCAGAAGTTTCCAGTAAACTTAGAATCACGGTCTAAAACTATCACTTTTGGTATTCCATGTAATCGAAAAATCTATTTCATGAAAATTTCTGCAATATCTGAAGCCTTATAAGTAGCTTTTACTGATATAAAATGTGTTTCCTTCTTGAGTTTATCCACTACCACCATGATAGAATTGTTTTGTTTCTGATTCTTGGGTAGTCCGGTAATAAAATCTATGCTTATGATCTCCCATTTCCAACTAGGTATAGGTAATGGCTGTAACAGTCTAGTCGGATGCTAATGTTCAACCTTTACTCTTTGACAGTCAATGCATTTAGCTATATATTCTGCTACTTCATCATTCATCCTGGGCCAATAATAATCTTTCCGTAACATAGTTATGGTTTTCTGATAACCTGGATGACCAAAATAATGACTTTTGTGCATCTCATCTAAAATCATAATTTTTATCTTTGGTATGTTGGGCACATATAATCTGTCCTTGTACAGCAGCAATCCATTTTCTTTTAACCTGAAATATGCCATAGAATTTTCAGAATTACTTTCTGTTGCCTTTTCATGCAAATTTCTGTACTCTTCATCCGTTTTAATCCCTTCGAAAATCTGATTTTCTAAATCTGTTGTGTATGTACTGATGGCTGAAATAAAATTTAACTTTGCATTACGACTTAAAGCATCAGCAACCTTGTTCTCTTTACCCTTTATATGTTGAATTTCAAAATCATATTCACTTAGAAAGGTTAGCCATCCAGCTTGTCTAGCATTCAAGTTCGTTTGATCTAGTAAATACTTCAGCCCCATATTATCTTTCGTCAAAGTAAATTTTCTGCCAATAAGATGGTGACGCCACATTTTTAAGGCATGTATTACTGCTAATAATTCCATATCATATGTAGAATAATTTTTCTCATGTATTTTCAGATTTCGAGACTCATATGCAACAGCATGTCCCTCTTGTGTTAGGACTCCACTGAGTCTGTCATTACATGCGTCGATGCATACTATAAAATCTTTATTAGAATCTGCAATTCTTAGAATAGGTGTTGTAGTTAGTAATTCCTTCAACTTCTTAAAACTGTCTAGACACTTTTGATCCCATACAAACTTCTTCCCCTTCTTCTGTAAGGAGGTTATGGGTTTTGCAATCTTCGAAAAACCTTCTATGAATTTTTTATAATATCCTGTAATCCCCATAAATGATCGTATGTCCGACAAATCCTTAGGAACTGGCCATTCATTAATGGCTTTTATCTTATCGGTATCAACCGAAATTCCTTCCTTAGAGATTATGTGACCTAAATACTGAATCTTATCTTTGTAAAAGTCACACTTACTAAACTTAGCATATAACTGATGATCTCTCAGAACTTGTAAAATAATAAGCAGATGTTCGTCATGTTCTTCCTTACTTTTAGAATATACTAGAATGTCATCTATGAATACAATGACGAACTTATCCAAATACTTGTGCAGAATATTATTCATTAAGCACATAAATATTGTCGGGGCATTAGTCAACCCAAATGGCATGACCACGAGCTCATAATGTCCATAACGAGTTCTAAAGGCTATTTTAAAAATATCCTCATCCTTCACACGAACTTGATGATATCCTAACCTTAAATCAATCTTCGAAAATATCGTTGCTCCACACAGCTTATCAAATAGATCGTCGATGCGGGGCAATGGATATCGATTCTTGATTGTCATCTTGTTTAGTTGGCAATAATCTATGCAAAGCCTTAAAGTGCCATCCTTCTTCTTAACAAAAATAACAAGTGCTCCCCACGGAGACATACTGGGTCTTATATAGTTTTTATCAATCAGTTCCTTCAACTGTGATTTTAACTCATTTAATTCCAATATGTTCATCCTATAAGGAGCTTTGGATTTTGGTACCACACCTGGTATCAGCTCAATGGTAAAATCTAGATCCCTCTTTGGGGGTAATCCTGGAATCTCTTCTGGAAAAACATCCAGGAATTCTTTTAGGACATGTATATCTTCTAGTTTCAGTTTGTCCTCTTTTGTAATTGACTCCTCATGTACTACATTTACTGCGAACATCTTACATCATTTTCTAATAGCTATTTTTACTTGCATAGCTGAAATCTATTTAAGTGATGTCTTTCTAGGAATACCCTTCACTTCTACTGTTTCTCCTTCATCATTTAGACAGGTAAAACTTTTCTCGTAACAATTCAAAATAACATGATGTTTTTTAAACCAGTCCATTCCAATTAAAATGTCATAGGATCCTAAAGTTAAAAAATTTAGCTTGGTTCGTGTCTTTAACTGATTCATAGATAAAACACAACTTTCAACAAAATCAGACACTTTTCTTTTTGTTCTTGTTGCTAGTCTAACTAACCAATATTTATTAAATTTTTCTATTTTCAGATTAAAATTTTCTACAATATTTGGAGATATATAACTCAGGCTATCACCTGGATTAATCAAATAGAAACAGGGTGGTTTTGTAGCATACCTTCAATCTCTACCATAGAGACTTGATGCTCTGCTTGTCTATTGTCTAGAGCTGCATTAATTTTGGGCATCTCTCTTGTCAAGTTTCGCACAATAGGTTCATCTTGTATGGAGTGAATATTATTGGTTGTCCGCTTCGTATTGGGACAGTTTGAAGCATAATGAGGACCTTGACACTCAAAACATTTTATAGGTGTCCTCTAGTCATTAGTTCTGGTAACATTGGGTGTATTTCCAGGAGCTGTAAAATTATGCTATTGATTATTTCTATGACTGTTTCCTTGGAAATTTCGATTTGGAAATTTTTTCTTTTGAAAACCAAAATTTCCATTGAACCTGAAATTCTTCTTCTTCAGCTCAAAGTTGTTGGGTTTATTATTTTTCTAGTTAGATATCCCTTCTCTTTTTTGGTTCTGGTCATAGCAGAAAGTTGCTTTCCGCATGGCTTCTTCTAAGGTCTTTGGATTGTCATACTCTATTCTATCCTTGATATTGAAAGGTAGACAACTCAGAAACCTCTGAATCTTTGGTTTCTCCTCTGCAAGGTATGGTACATACCTTAGCAAATTCATAAATTTGTTGTTCAACTCTTTCATGTTCATGGTTCCTAGTCTTAAATCATAAAATTTCTTGGACTTTTCTTCATAATATTGTTTAGATAGGAACTTCTTCTTGAAGTACCGTTTAAAAGTTCTCCAATTCACATCCCTGTCCTTGATGCCCTTCACTCTTTTGATGTCCTGTCACCAAATGTCTGCCTTCCCGATCATGTTGTATATGGCCATCTTTGCTTTCAATGATTCTGAATAATCATAAATTTGAAAGTATTTCTTCATACCGGACAGCCATACTTAAGCTGTCTCTCCTTTCTCAGTTTCACCATTGAAGGTTGGGGATTCGATCTTCTTTAAATCCCCAGAAATATGCTCATACTATTTATGGCTTTTTCTTTTTGGTTTGTAATCCCCTTCGTTGTTATCACTTGAATAATTACATTTCTTTTTACATATCTCAATGGCAGCTCCTGATGATGTTGAACTGTTATTCTCATCATCAGTTTTCACTTTCTTACCCTTGTTCCCATGAGGTAAGTCTTCAATCTTGGAGGTATTTTCAACCCTTCTATCTTGTTCATCAGTTGGGAACTGATCGAACAGTACTTGGTTCAGTTCCTCTTGTGCCTTCAGAATTCTCTCATTATCTTGTTTGACAGATCTTATTTTGCTTTCAACTCCTGAAATGCACACAACAATTCTGAGGAATTTTCATTCAATTCACCATGGACTTCTTCTTCATAATGTTGTCCAGTGCTATTGTTAGTATGACTGTTTGGTCGAAATCTATCCTCCATATGTTCATCTGATCCTTCCATACCTCTAACTTAGAAAATAATTTTCTGCATAACAAAATAATTTAAATTGAATTAGTAAATATTTTTGCTGACATAAAAATTTTCTGTTGCATGTTCTTTGGACCTTTTCAGGCCGAGAGTTCGAACATGAGCTCTGATACCACATGTAACATCCCAAAATTTCACAAAAATTTAAAATTTTTCAACGTAGCTTTTAATGCATATATTAACTGTGCGGAATTATAATAAATTTTTCTATGTTGTCTTGATTTACTAAATGTTTGTAATGATCATAATTGTATTGTTTGCGATATGTTATTGAATATATATATTTGATGCTATTGGATGTTCTTCTCATCTCAACCATATTACTTACGTCAATGTTCAACTGATATAATGTTATAAGTGCTAACTGTTATTCTTCTATTTGATGATGAAGGGGTCCTAAGGGTACCCTGAGGCTTACTTAGCATTCATGCTAAAGCATTTGAATCGTTCCTTTCGCAGATTACAGGTAAGGGTGTTACTGTTTACAAAGTGTGACAGAAGAATTTCTAACTAGTTTCAGTAATCTCCAAATGTCTTAATGGTTTTTAGAGAATAATAATGAAATGTATCCGGGTGAGATCTCTTCAGTTATAATCTGGTTTTCATAACAAAAAGTATGTTTGTTATACTTATTCTCATTTCCCATACTAGTGATTTCATACTTTGTTCAGAATATATATAGGTTCATGTTATCATGATGTTTCTATTAAATGCGAATTGTAAATAAATATCATGCATATCTTTTTGGCATAATAGCTATATGCAACTATTGTACATTTCGATGGAGCAAGAACTATATGCAAAGTTACATGCATATCCTATAGTTTGAACTATACGTGTTTTCACATAATTCCTAGAATATGCACTATATACAATTTCTTGGTATTATCTAAAGCCTAAAACTATATGCATAATATATGCAATTCCTATTACATAAACTCTTATATGCATAACCTATGTAATTTCTTATAACATCGAAACTATATGTAAATCCTATATCAAACATATAGCATTGATATTATATGCAAGTTATGTCTTGGTTCAATATGAAATGATGTGAATATAAGTGCGTCCATGTGAACCTTAGAATATAGAGTCGATACCTAGCTAATGCATTAACCTAAGGTAAACTATGACTTATACTATTGTATGTATTGACAAGCTTATAACATAACTATTGAGCCAAGCGTGATGTGGAAAGGGTAATTAATACCATGATGATTACTTGCTGGCAGGTTTTCGAATTCGCCGTTGGCCTTTAATACTCCCATCAACCGGATTCAATGGAATTCACCGTGGCTACCATCGTGGTTCATAACACGTGAAGGTAATATGACAGGGAAGTCAACGTGGTCAAATTGTATTTGATCTAGCTTGAGGGTTGTCCTAGTTGTCTCCATGGTGGCAATGGTTATTAATTAGGTTTTAATGCAATTGGTGATTTGAATCACGATGTGATGTGATGAACATTCTCCACCGTTGATCATGTGAGATTGTTGGACTTTGGTATTAACCCTAAACTCCACTACATTTCTGAGGTTATTGTTTCATTTGGAATTCATTGTGTTGGGAGGTGGCTCTGTGGAGAGGCCGACAGGCCGAGAAACTCCATGGTTTCGTTAGTTGGTTCTTTGGAGTTTCTCCACGATTCGAACCCATGACCTGTTGGGTTTTCTGATACCAGTTTGATAGTTTAAATATCCGAGCTTACTATGAGAGTTTACAGCACTTGAAATGATAATGGAAGAGCTCTGGGGCTGATGGTAATCTTGTGTGTGGGTTGAATCCAAGGTCAATCTTCTTGTATGTTATAATGTAGAATTGTTGAGTTGTCTTTGACCTCTGCTGTGTTCAAAAGTGAAGTGGTGGCTAGGTTTTAACAATGGCTATGGTGTCTCTGCTCCAAAAATAGCTATCAAGGTAATGTATCGGGTCTCAAAACCTGTCTCCCTCTAATCTACTTTAAAAAATGTAGTAGTGGTTATTTCGATTTACCAAAACTCCTATCGTGATGCTCATTTGACCATAACTTAAATTTTTTGGCAAGTTCCTTCATCATTCGGTTCCCAAGCTCGAGTTTGGTTAATTGGCAGTTGCATAAGAAATGGTAAGCTTCGGTGGTTACCCTGTTGCTTCGCTTAGGTGGTTGGTGGATCTTCATGTGTTCTTTGCTGAGACTTCATGTTTATCTATGGCTATGGGAAGTGACCACCGTCGAAATATTATGAGCTGTCTCACAGCTTGGGGAGGATGAAATCCTCAACCCATTCGGCGTTAACTTGTGGTCTTGTTTTTCAGCGTAGATAATTTTAAAAGAATGTAACTATTGAGAGAGTTTTATCCCTCGGTTAAACTGGATCTGCAAAGAATTTGGTTCTTGTAACTTGATGACGTTTACCTGTATTGAAAACTGTGATCCATGCTCTGGGTTTGTGATAATTTAATGTTTGAACTATTGTGTGTTTATAATGGCTACGTGCCAAAGGTTTCGACCTTGTTCCTTGTAGTCAAAACTCTACCCTGTAGGTTTCAATGGTAGGCTTTGATAGTTCTGTGTTTAACTAAATGCTATGTTGTCATTTTGGTAGTGGCCGAGAGCCAAACTCAATGTTTTTTATTTGAGAATTTTGAAATAAAATCTAGTGTTCATGTAATTATATGGTTTGTTTCAATTAATATTTATGTACGTATTCAATGATGTTTGAACATGAAATCTTAATCTATTTGGAAACTGATAATATCTGAGTTGCTATTTCGAATATAAGGGTTTGATTGTCGAACCAATTATGAACCTTTCACGATATTGTAAATGATTTGTTTCCCTGTTAAGGGTTGTATTACAAGAGAATGCTATATAATAAATAGTGAAAAAGAGATGGGGCTCTGCCTATGATGAAAGTGTTTGAATTTAATAACTGTAGTTGAAAACTAAGTCAAGATATGAGATATGGATACTGAATGAAATAGTAATATACAGTGATGCTATTATTTGCGAATGATAAATATCTATTTAGCCTTTTATGTACTGAGTAGCAACTCTGTGTAATTAGAATATTTAAATTGCAGTTGTTAAATTTATGGGAATGATGATGCCTGAAATAAGTGGAATTATAACACCTTACTATTGGAAAGAATAATAATATAATGCATAACATTATCTTTCAAAAAGGAAAATAGATAGTGATACTTGAAAACCTAGTTCTGTGTAGAGATGAAATGTTTTACTTTTGTTACTAAGTAAAGAAAATGCTACAATATATATTTTAAAATACGTTGTTCTATATTCTAAGTTTAGACATATATAATTGATATTGCATATTTAAAAGAAATACCACATTGTCAGTCTAATCATTCAATTGGCATTCTGCCCCTCATTCATCTATATTAATTCTACTTCTCTGTACTAAAGTACTATACATAAAACAGTATGGGGAAAAATATAGAAAATATATTTAATCAATCATCTCATTTACTTAACCATCATTATAGAAAATCATCCTAGGTCAGAAATTGAAACAGTTACTTATGTATGCCATTAACTGTAATTACTAAATGTACAAATGCATAAAATCATTTAATTACTTATAGGCTAAAATAACAAATAGAACCTGTAACTGTAGATAGGGAAGACAAACACCCAAGGAGACTGTTCCACCCAACCTACTCCTGAAGATAGCCAAATTACTTCCCTTAGGACCCCTGAGCCTGTTCACTGAACCACTAGGAAGAAGAATCTGTAGAAGCTTTAGGTCATCAACTTGCAGCAAGAATATAGATCATTCAGTCATATAGACTTAGCAGTCAAAGAGACCTGCACCAGCACCTCTCGTTTCCTTCTCAAAATCAATTCAGCAGACTCACAATGCACTTCCACTTAGCCTCCCTATTTGAATGTCTCAGTTATCACCTGATACACTTGAGGAATTATTTCTGCAAAAAATAATTATGGAGCTCCCTGCTCAATTCGAATTGCCTTCTCTAGGTTTCCTAGGCCTTTTTAGTGGTTAACCTAGTCATTAATGAGCTAATAGCTTTGTTCCACCCACCTGGTGGATAATGCCACAATTTTAGGGGTAGTTTTCCCATAACCAACAGCTAGTGGTGGAGTGCAAATGCTGACACCTGTCCCATGCCTTCTAACAACTTCCATTCCTTCTAGTAGGTCAGTGAACACTCATTTAACAGTTCCCTCGGTGTTTGTCTCCTATTTTAATTTATTAAATAATAATAATATGTCATTACAATCATCCTTGACCAGATTTGGTCATAATTACAAAACTTTGTAATTATAATTTAACATAATGTTTTTGCAATAAAATGAATAGTCTCAAAATTTGTGTAGGTGACAGAAAAGGAAGATTTATTTATCAATGAACAAAAGTATGCGAAATTCATATTTATAGGGGTGCATGATTTATACAAGGACAGGTTATGATTATCGCATTGGAAAATTTCTTCTTTGTAGAAAGGCATTTAAACAGATTCACTTAATTGGTAATATTCAATTATCAAGAATCCAAACAAGACTGGAAAAGGATCCTACATTTTATTCGAATGATTATCAGGGATGAATCATTGGGCCATCAACACACATTTCAATATCATGGATGCATGATTTCTTTTCCAAGCATGGAGAGAGTATGCCAAATAGAGAAACAATACACATTCCAGATAATTTCACAAGGCAGGAAATATACAACTTATACTGGGATTATGTTCAAGTTGGTCAAGGAAATGACAACTTCATAAGATATGCATATTTCACAATAGTATGGAAAAATAAGTTCAACAACGTCCGCATTCCAAAGAGTTCAAGGATGGGGGTCTGCAGTACATGTGCTTGTCTTAAAGAAAGAAGGGATAGAAATAGGTATGTTTACAAAATTGTATTTTTATAGATAAATGTCAATTATTAAAACTAGTTATCAATATTTTTTTGTTATGTTGTTTGTAGATTTCATAATCAATGCACTACAAGAACATTGCCATCAACAATCAAATGAACAACCAAAGTTGTACAAACATCACAAGAAGTGTTATGATGCTCCACATAAGTATATGGGTTTGATAATTGATGGCATGGATCAGAAAAAAACACTCTTATTGCCACATGTTGTCTATGTGCCAAAGAATTTAAAGGAGGAAATTTTCATTTAGTTTCACTTGGTTGGGTGTATGGTTTTTAATGGTGAAATGTTTCCAAGGGTTTACGTTACGGCTCCAAATATTCACAATGATGCAAATTTGACCATCACCATTATTCACCATTTCCTTACTCATTGACCTCGTGATATTCCAGAAGTTCTATATCTACAATTGGACAACACAACTCGAGAAAACAAAAATAAGGTTGTTTTTGGTTATCTAAGCATGCTTATTGAATTGGAAATTTTTAAAAAGGTAAAAGTTGGTTTCCTTCTTGTTGGGCATACGCATGATCATATTGATCAAATGTTCAACCATTTTGCAAGTACATTGAGGAGGAAGAAATTCAGGAGCCTACCATCATTGATTGAAATTATAAGAAAAGCATACCATCCGGAGCCTATTGTACAAGAATTGGAAGAAACTGTTGACATGCGAAGATTTATGTTTGGATCGCATGGTGAAGAAAGGTGCATTGAAAAACTTAATGAAATTAGCTTTCAGCATCAATTTCGTATAAAAATGTTTGATGGAAAAAAACTATTGTGGGGAAAGAATTTCTCAACTAGCATAGAATGGGGGCCTTCATCAGGTTTGGCATTTCTGGAATTCGTCCTAGATCGTCAAATGTATGCCTCAAATTTATTGTTATTGCAATCATCTGCAGAGATTCATAATGCAAGGTGGCATAGTAGAGATGTTGATTCTTCTCAATGCTTGGAAGAAATCAAAAAGTATATCGAAGATACATATGATTACTTTGATGTTGTTGATTATGTTTGGTGGGAATCTTTTTTCATGGAGCAGAGTGACATAATTTCAAACTCTACAAATGGAGATATATATTTGAAGTCTCCATTTGCTTGGACACAAATTTTATCAAATGGAAACGAGGTAACAAATGTTGAACCTCGAGGTGTTGAGTTTTCTCAAGTAGAGGAAAGAGAAATGTATATTGGCTCTAGAAGATCATCCGCAAGGCGTCGAGAGATGGAAGACTTTTACAAGGGCTTAGTACAAGATACCAAGGAGGGTTGCATGATTGCAATTTTGTCTATAGATGATGCATGTCATTATCCATTCTAGATTGCAAAAGTTATGAAGGTCAATAAATAAAATGAAGAAGTAGTATCAGTATACGTACATTTATAAACAATAGATACGCACCCATTTGATGGTGTGTACAAGGCAGATATGGTGGTTGAGAAAAAGGTTTGCATAAAGAGAAAAAGAAAGGGTCAAAAGATAAATCGCCGCTGCATTGACACCTTGAAATTAGAGGAAGTTGATATAATTGTGTATGATTTCAATTTGACAAAGGAAGACACTCTTCGCTCCAAGACTATAGATATTATCAAGAGGTTGCTGCCAAAACAAGAAGTTGAAAGATGGGAGTCTATTAAACCAAGCCGTAGATCTCGAAGGAATATGACATATGAAATGATGGGAATATATGTAGACTCAGATGGTGAACCCATTGATAATAGAGAAGAATATGGGTCATCTACATCTTCATCCAGTCCTTCATCTGCAGAAAATGTAGATTCTAATGGGGTGTCAGAATCCATGGATGAATTTGAATAATTTCACATGAAGCATTTCAGATGTGTTTTATTAGTATGATATTTGTAATTGAAACTCAAAAGGGATTTTTGAATATTTATATGAATCATTTGTTCTTGTATGGTCTAATATATTATTTCAATATGAATCGCCTCATAAATTCTTTGTTTTTATATGGTTAGAGTGGTGAAATTATTTATGAACTTGTTTTTGTTTAATATGCAAGTTTCAAAAAGTTGTAATTTATCTCTTGAAGAAAAAAAACTTTTTCCAATTGAGGGGTTGATTTTACAATTTTTGTAAACAACAGTATGGGATGTTTAGGCCATGGCTCTATTTTTTACCCTGAAAAAAAAATGTGTGTACTGGTATCAACACTTTTCTATTTGGGGGTTTTTTTAGTGTTTTTTTTCAAAAATCATCGTTTTTATGGCTAGAGTTCTCGTTCATAGTATAAAGTTCTCGTTTCATAGTATAATTGGTTATAATAGTAGATATTCCTAAGGGCGCATTAAGGAGTTAAATAAGTGTATATAATAGTGGAACAGTGCATTAGTGAGTTGATGTGGTAATTAGGGCTCAATAAGTACTCGACTCATGAAATCAAGGATTGCTGACCAGTTAACCAGTGGTAATTGAAGACAAGCACCTTAAATCGAGATAACTGAATTAGGTTCTCCTAAAATCATTCATTAGGGCGCCTTTGTACTTCAATGATGTTAAAAAGGAGATCAGAGTGGATAAGAGGGATAATGATGGTTAAGGTTAAGTTATGGGGGGGGATAAGGACTAGGTGCTAGGAGACTAACATACCACTGCATGGAATGCATGCAAGATGAATGCATTGCATGCATGCATGAAAAACTAATATGATATAGTTATAATATTCCAACACCCCCGCTTAATCCTGACTATATGAGGAATGATAAGATATAGGGCCATGGTAACTGAGACCAAAGGTCACCCTTTACAAATTTATTAGTCCATTTAAGTGAGGAAAGAGGGAAAAATCTATGGGAACAAAAGCCCCCCTCAAGATGGACATGAAACACACAAAAAAATTAATTGCTCCAAACTCAAGTAGGTGTGATGCTTGATCATATGTCTAGAGGTATCTTCCTCTTGGGAAGAGGTGGATCATTCTCCAAAAGCATGTGCTTGTATTCTCCTTCACTGGATGCAAGTGAATGTGGAGGATCTTTGAACTTACTCTTTGAACCAAACTTGATCAGAACAAATCCATGAATATGTAGACCATTCTGGAACTTGAACTTCGAACAAGCTGAGGTAGGATCAACTCCAATCAGATCAAATTGCTCTTGAAACTTGAACTTCTTATCAGTGGAAGTTAAATCATCTTTGAGAATTGATAGATGGTTTCTTGTGGCCTCCTTTGAACCATCAGGGGTGAGATCAAAACCAAATCACCAAAATATGCCTGAGACTTGAACCCAAGTGAATGGTAGTGTCCTCTATATTCAGTGAAACTCTGATAACATGTGCCAATGATTAAATAGAAGTTCATAGTAAGCATGTGATCAAGGAGGGAGAATGCATCACCTCCAAACTCTGATTCGACCTCCAAAACATTCAATGGATCATCATTCTACACACCAGCAGACTAATGGGAAGTAGATAATTCGAAACACTCTTCAACCTCTAGAGTAGTAATTGACATATCTTGCTTAGAATTCAAAATAGAATACATTGAGAACATGAATGAGGAATGGATAATCTCTCCAAAAATATTAGTTTCATTAGTTGTATCACTTTAATCTGCATCAGCTACATGGGAAGGGGACAATTCAAAATTGTCTTGAACTTCTAGAGAAACAGAGGAAGAAATGTCTTGAACATGAAATTTATGTGTTGAATCTGCAACTTCTTCTTCATCTTGACCAACTTCATCATGCAAGATGGTTGAGGCCGATACATAATCAGAGAGAACACTTAAGGTGGTATCACTCGACTTGTTATCCAAATGGATAGAATGATCCTCTTCCTTTTTTTTTCCAAATTCTCTATCCAAATTGGTCCAAATATCACTTGGATATTCAACAGTATAAATGAGATAGCGCATACTAGAAGACATAGCAGTACACATTGATCCAAAGGCTCCATCACATTCATTTATCCAATCATTCTCCTCTTCATAAGAAGAAAAATATCTCATAACACCAATACACATATAAAAAAAGACCCTGCCTCTTCAGATATGCTATCTTCTTTGGTTTCTACTCATAATAGTGGAATGGAGAGAGAGGAGGAACTACTTTCAAATTCATGGAAGTTGTTGTAGAATACCTGGCCAAAAAAGATTTGAAAAACTCTTTGGAAGTTACTTTGCTCAACAAAGATCTGATACCATGTGAGATTTTCTGAGATTCTCACAGATATCTAGAGACAAAGATAAAATTCACAATAATTATAGCATAGATCAAAAGAATTGAGCAAGAAAAATAGAGAAGAGAAAATTGTGTTACAACACAAGAGAATGAAGAACAATTGGAAAAACTTCCATTACATTATTATTTAGTGAATGTGTACATAAATAATACATTTCCAAAGGAGAAATTTGTGATCCTTAGAGGCATAATGAATCTAGACATGTGGTAGCCTTAGATAGGAAATATTCCCATCATTGGACTAGAGAACTAGTTGTAACTCCTGATGGTAGTGTCAGTTGGCCAGTTAATTGAACTAACTGAGTCTAACTAATAGTATTTAGGCCTAAGGGAACATTAGGGAGTTAAATAAGTCTAACTAATAGTGGAAGGGTGCACTAGTGAGTTTTTGTGGTCATTGGGGTTCAATAAGTACTCAAACTCGTGCAATCAAGGACTCACTAGTACATTCAGGTGGATTTTTCCATGAAATATTTCGACGTTTAGAACATTCGTGGATTAATACAATGAAATTTAAGATGTATTTTCATTTTTTTTATCATGGCAGAATACCGTGGCAATATTGACGTTTTTTAAATTTTCGACGAACTTTCATCTCTATATCGACGACCTGTGGCTATCTTTGCACACCCGCCGAACCAATGCCAACTTCCAACGGCTCTTGGCTTTTTACGCGCTGGTCAACTCATGCATTGGCGTTGATAGATCGATGATCATCGATCTATAAATACATACTTTCAAGACAATTTTCGACACATTTGATATATATATTCTTCATCTTTTAAACCTTGCATCTCTTCAAACTATGCTCATGCCTTTTCATTATCGTGCCTCTTCAAATATGATAATTAATCTTTTATTTGCGATTCTGTTTATTTCATATTTTTAATTAATTAAAAAAAAATTCTTTGGATTTCTTAGGCTTGCGGGCTTCATCCATCCGGGCTCTCCCTATGCGGGCAACAACCCTACACCCCTTGCCTCTTCCTGGGCATATGCAAGAAATCCCCTTGCGGGCATGTTTAATCTCTTGTCGCTCTAACTTTAGCCCCTGCGGGCTTAACCTTACCTCCTGTGGGTATCCCCTAAGCCTCTGCGGGCTTAATCCCATCCCTTGCATGCATCCTTAAGCCCCTGCTGGCTTAACTTCAACCTCTATAGGAATCCCTAAGCCCCTGCGGGCTTTACGTCATCCCTAAGCCCCTGTGGGCTTTACGTCATCCCTAAGCCCCTGTGGGCTTTACGTCATCCCCTATGGGCATCCTTAATTAAGCCCCTATGGGCTTAACTTCACTCCCCGCGGGAATCCCTAAGCCTCTGTGGGATTAACCTCAGCCCCTGTGGGCATAGATAAACCCTTGCAGGCATCTTTTAGCCCTTGTGGAAATTTATTTATACCCTGCGGGCATAATGGAGCTTTTAAACCTTAAGCCTTTTTATAAATAATAAAGTTTTTCTCTGCTTTTGGGAGACCAATAGCTCACACGTGAGAGCACCAAGGAGGGAACTGATACCACAATTGGATGGCCAAATCACCAAGGAACATGAACATGTCATCTAGAAAAATTATCAACACAAAGACACTCTTTGGCGGGAATTTCCAAATGCCTTTTCAACTTTCTGATCTTAACCAATTTTTCTTCAGTTCTTAATATGCAAAATAATATTTTTCCTACTTTTGGCAGATTGATCTTTTGCATATATGACCATCATAAGGAAAATTGAAAGTATGGATGGATAGCCACCTCGAAAATGACCATATCCATGTCACCTTTTGAACTTTTTGATACGCACACATCATCTGGCGGGCATTTGAAAATAGACTTCCAAACTGTTAATTCAATACGTAGACAAAATTGTCAAACCCTATGTCAACATGATGAGATTTTTATTTTAATCACATTTGAAGTGTGAGACACCCAATGGGTAGAGGCCAACAAGGTGATTCCATCAAGACCAATTTTATCCTCTAAAGCTTCTTTCTCTCTCCTCCGCGGGCATTTTCCTGAAGTAGTGCAATTTAGTTTGGAAGGCACTTTTGGCAGATCAATATCTTCACCTACAGAAACTCTTTGAACAAACCATTGATATGGTTGGATGCACCATACAACATTCTATAGATCCATACTCTCAAAATGATTTAACAAATCAACCACAAGATATGGCGGGCATTTTACTGAGGTGACTTAGGCAGTTTTAGTGATTTTACACTTAGACAATTTTTGCACTTTCCTAGACTTGGTCCAATCTTCCTTTAAAACATTGTTTTGACAGATCCATAACTTCTCCCTTAAGCACTTTCAATTCAAGATGAGGACATGGTCAGGTAGACAAAACACCAACCTACAAGATGACCATATGGTGCGGGAATTTTCTTCAACCCACAAACTATGGCGGGCATTTCCCCAAGGCCACCTGAGCCAGATTTCCAACACTAAGTCATTTTCAGGAATTTCTCCAAAGTTTATCTTGATTGCCTATTTTGGCAGACTTATTGCTTTCTCCTTAGACATGCTTGAGGAAAATTGATACCATGGTTAGGTAGAATAATCAACAAGCTACATCCTGACCATATGGTGCGGGCATTTACTTTAACCCATGAATAAAGGTGGGCATTTTACACAGGCCACGTAGGTAATTTACTCCCTCTGGTGCAAAACAACTTGAAACCCTGTTTTGGTAGACCTTTAACTTTGTCATCAAACATTCTTTTTGATAACTTAGGCCATGGTATGATAGCCTCTTCAACAAGCTATAGCATGATAGTTTCAAATCATTTTTATCATTCACCTATGAGGTACGGCGTGCATTTCCCCAAGGCTATTTGGAGCAATTTTCCAACACTTAGCCATTTTTTAGAATGTCTAAAACTGCTTGAACTCTTGTTTTGGCATATCTATAACTTTGTCATAAAGCACTCTTTTGAATAAATGAGACCATAGTTATATATCCTATTCAATAAGGTATATCTTGAAATGATGTTGCGGGCATTTTCTTCAAACCATGAATTATGGCGGGCATTCTCTTAGAGCAGTTTTGACCAATTTTTCAACACTTAGCCATTTTAGACCATGGTTAGATAGCCTATTCAACAAGGTACATCATCATACTTGTCATGTCATCACTTCCCTTGTCATTCCTTTGACTTCTACTGAGTTTTCCCTGCCATCTTCTCTAGTTTTGCTTCTGATTTTGTTACACTTCAACCATTAAGTGTGCTTGTCACATAGATGTTTTCTAGACAAAATGATTTTCTTCAATTTGTCACCTCTACTTCTTGCCTTTGATGCTGATAGCCTTTTATTTTTACCAAATGATATTAATTACTTTTCAAATACCAACTGCAATGTTTTGATATTTACTCCCCCGGAGTATATGATCCCCTCTAATGCTAATTTCAGGGTTTCTCTCTTTAGGACATGAGAGACTTTAGAAAAGACATTCATCATCTTTCCCTCCATCAGTGTATTTTACATCTTCATCTAGCTTTCCATCATAATGGATATCATTCTCATCTATAGCACTATTATGTTGAACATCATCTTTGGAAAGTACTTCATTGATGCTTCGAATTTGTGTTTCCTCTGACTCTTTGTAGTCTTCCTTTCTTCTCCATATATTTCCATGAGGTAACCTGCTTACTGACTTTCTTTGTTTCTTGGATTCTATACTTTGATCTTTTCCCTTGGTTCTGCAGTTAGCAGCCTTGTGACCAAACTTGTGACAACAGTGACAATATCCATAGAACCTTCCTTTATATTTGAGGAATCTTTGATCTTTCTGCTTCACAACTTGCATCTTCTTCCATCCCTTCCTTTGTTCTTGGACTTTTATTGAAGCATTCTTCCTCAACTTACATTCTGTAACCATATGTCCAAAATTATTGCATGAGTAGCAATGACCAAAAAGATTTGTTGGACTCTGCTTGTCATTGGTCTTTTAGGTATTACATCAGTTTTGTCTTTTCTCCATCTTTACTATCTTCCACGGAATAGAAGAATCTATTCCTATCATTAAATTTTTTTTGTATATAGTTTTGTTCTTTTGATCTTCCTTATGGCTGCAAGTTTCTTCATCATCATTCTTGGAAATAGCAAGGTCTTCTTTTACTATTTCTTTGACTAAATAAAGCTTCTCCACTTTGACCCAAAGTTCCTTAGCTGAGATGCATTGTCCTATCTTTTCTTTGATGGGTTGAGATAGTCCATCAAGTATGGCCTCCATTGTTATTGAGTATGCACTAATTAGTAAGTATGCACCCCATCCTAATGATTGTAAGTATGCAATTATTCTTTCTCTCCAATATGCATAGTATTATTTATCAAGTACTAGAGCTCTGTGGGATGCAATATCTTCTTGTTGATCCATGGTGGTTTTTAATAGTATCTTCCTTCCAATGGTTTAGACTGTAGTGAAGGATCTTGCTCTGGTACCAATTGTTGGAATATTGGTCAATACTAAAAGGGGGGGGGTGAATCAGTATTGTTAACTACTTCAAGCAAGGAACAAATCTATGACACCCTATGAATTTTATTAGCACAAGGACACCTTCTTGCGGGCATTTCGAGTTGACCTTTTTAACTGCTGATTTGACACTAGACAAATTGTGAAACCCTAGGTCAACATGATGAGATTTTTATTTTCATCAAATTTGAAGTGTGAGATAGCCAATGGGTAGAGGCAAACAAGGTGATTCCATCAAGACCACTTTCATCCTCTGAAGCTTCTTTCTCTCTCCTCGACGGACATTTTTCAGGAGCAGTGCAAATCAAGCTGGGAGTCATTTTTGGCAAATCAATATCTTCTCCTATAGAGACATTTTGGAAAAAGCAATGATATGGTTGGATGAATAAATAAACACTCTAGAGATCCATACCCTTAGAATAATTTAATCCATCAACTACTGGAAATGGAAAGCATTTTACTGAGGTCACTTGGGCATTTTTACCAATATTTTTATACTTAGACAATTTGTGTAATTTCTAAGGTGGATTTTTTATTTCATCGAAATATTGAACCAATGCCACTAGATGATCTAGTATACCTCATTGAGCACACCTAAGTTGATTTCACTCTCAGTTTCATCTTCAATTTCCCTAGGCGGGCATTTTACTGAACTTGGTGCAAAACTGCCTAAAACCCTGTTTTGGCAGACCTAAAAAATTCTCCTCAGACAGTGTCAAGACAAAATGAGACCATGGTCAAGTAGACAAATCAACAAGCTACATCCTGAACGTATGGTGCATGCATTTACTTTAACCTATGAATTATGGCACGCATTTTCTTGAGGCCACTTAGGCAGTTTTACTACCTCTGGTGCAAAACTTCCTGAAACCCTGTTTTGGCAGGCCTTTAACTTTGTCATCAAACACCCTCTTTGAGAGCTGAGACCATGGTAATATAGCCCCTTCAACAAGCTACAAAATGATAGTTTCAGATACTTTTTACCATTCACCTAAGAGGTATGACGTGCATTTCCCCAAGGCTATTTGGACCAATTTTCCAACACATCCATTTTTCAAAATGTGTAAAACTACTTGAACCCTTGTTTTGGCAGATCTATAACTTTGCCATAAAGCACTCTTTTGAAGAAATGAGACCATTTTTAGATATCCTATTCAACAAGGTATATCCTGATATGATGGTGCGAGCATTTTATTCAAACCATGAATTATGGCGGGCATAGTCTTAGAGTAGTTTTGACCAATTTTTCAACACAGCCATTTTTCAGAATGTCTAAAATTGCTTGAACCCTTGTTTTGGAAGATCTATAACTTTGTCATAAAACACTCTTTTGAAGAAATGAGACCATGGTTAGCTAGCCTATTCAACAAGGTATATCCTGATATGATGGTGCAGGCATTTTCCTCAGACAATGAATTATGGTGGGCATTATCTTAGAGCAGTTTTGACTAATTTTTCCATACTTAGTCAAATTCCAAAGTTTCACAAACTTGCCATACTTTTCCAGAATGATGTCAGATTGCAACACTGACTTCATGATAGCACCAGAACTTAGCCTCTACGGGCTTAATCTCAGCCCCTACGGGCTTAACTTCACCCTCTCCAGGCATCCCTAAGCCCCTGCAGGCATAGATAAACCCTTGCGGGCATCTTTTAGCCCTTGTGGGAATTTCTTTAGCCCCTGTGGGCATAATGGAGCTTTTAACCCTTAAGCCTTTTTATAAATAATCAACTTTTTCTCTGCTTTTGGGATACCAATAGCTCGCACGTGAGAGTACCAAGGAGGGAACTGATACCACAGCTGGATGGACATATCACCAAGGAACATGCCCATGTCATCTAGAAAATTTATCAGCACAAGGGCACTCTTTGGAGGGAATTTCCAAATGCCTTTTCAACTTTCTGATCTTAACACTTAGGCAATTTTTCTTTAGTTCTTAATATGCAAAATAATATTTTTCCTACTTTTGGCAGATTGATGTTTTGCATATATGAGCATCATAAGGCAAACTAAAAGTACTCTTTTGAAGAAATGAGACCATGGTTGGATAGCCTATTCAACAAGGTACATCAGAGACTTTTTGGATAGCCTATTCGAACCCTAACAGCCAATCTCTCCCATCAGTCACTTCAAAGGTCGTTCAGGGTAAGGTCTCGCACATGGTCTCAGATAGGGTAAGGTCTTGCACATGGTCTCGGACAGGGTAAGGTCTCGAGTCTCTACTCTCGCATAAGCTCTCTGACTGGCAATGTCATATAACCCTCTTCAAAGTACTTTGATATTTAATTTCGAGGCTTGTGGATATTTCTACCAATCTGTGTTCAGGGTTTTTTGTTCATTTTCACTCCTTTAAATTGCTTCTTCCCCTATTCCTTGGCTTTTTTTGAAAATGTTGTCTAAAATAGCTCTGTCTTCTACGGTTTTTCCCTACACTAGCCCTCCTCATCGTTTGGTTGTTCCCTCCACTGGCCCACCTTGTCGTTTGGTTGTTGAAGCTTCAGAAAAGGGCAGGCGCCAGATTCCAACCAGTGCTTTGCTTAGTGGCAACGAGCTCCTATATGAGAAGCTTTGTTACAGCAATTCTTCAGAGCTAGCTCTGTGTTATATAATGGTAGAAGGTAACAGTCGCGGCCCTGTTGGAAGGACTAGCGTCACTAATGCATTCACTCGAAGAATGGATAAGTTAGAAAAGGAGAGAGAAGAGCTTCCGTAAAAGTTGGAGGGGAAATGTGACAAAGAGGACCTGGAGTCCTTGAAGAAGTCAATTGAGGATACCATGGACTGGAAGTTCGCAGATAACATTGTCGAACTGATCGAACAGATGCGGAGGCTCCTTTAGGAACAACGCAAAACCCCCAACCTTATGATGGTGAGGGGAGCCCAACGACTTCTGTAGGTTCTGGGCAGTACACTCCAGCTGATAGGCCACCTTCCTCAGAGGAAAAGTCAATGGATATTGGCTGAGGAAACCACGCAGCCCACCCACCACAGTCTCTTGATATTTACTTGTCTAATTAGGTTTACTTGTTTCGTTTTTTGTGGTATATAGTTGTTGATCAACAATTGTAATCGAAAATATTGATGAAGATATATTAATGGATATAAGATTTGTGCATATTCCTCTGGCATTTAAATCTATTTCTAAAAATTCTAGATATATCAATGGATATAAGATTTTGTGTATATTCGTTGGGCATTTAAATCTATTTCTATAAGTATTAAAACACTTTGGGCATTTAAATCTAGCTTTCCATAACATGTTCCCATATTTTTATTATCCAAGATTTAAGTGTAGAAGTCAATATCCTTACTCCAAAAAATCACCCCAAAAGGGTTTTACCTGCAAAATCCAATATCGATCCCACATTGATATGCTCTCATATGATCAATTTTATTGATCCCACCCGCTTCTTTAACACCTTCCAATGTTTTTTTCATCCCCATTCAACCATTCCCCACTACCTCCCAAACTACACCAAGAGGAGCTAGCCCTAGAACCACTAGATTGCTACCAAAGAGCACGCTTAAATCCAAATCCCTTCCAAAAAACCGTAGTTCTAGCACCTCATGATTCTTTGATTGGAAATAATCGCAATAATTCCCATTAGGAATAGTAGAAACATTGGTCTAAATAGACAACTTATCTCGCGATACCTCTTGCCTATTGTTTGTCAGTGATGTCTAGTCCCTACCATAAATCCTCTCAGTCTCAACAACCTTCCCACATGTACAAGGATTTTCTTTTCCTTCAATATCGCTAATGTCACCATAGAAAAACAAAACCTCGGGTTCAAGAAATTGGAAAAATTTAATTATGACAATGAATCCACATAGGTCTTCACTCTTGCATCCAAAAGAAGTCCCCAAGTGGACCTCCTACCAATAGGGCACTCTAATCACCAATCAGATCTCCAAATAACTCGTATTGTTCTCTTACTAGATTCGTAGAGATGTGAGCATGTTCAAGTCCAAAGTCCACCCATTCTCCATCCACCTCAAAATGATATGAGGTTTCCGAAATCCTAACCCCTTCCTCCATTTGTTTGATTAGATTCTTAGGACTTGTCCAAAGACAAGTTCCACTTATGAGAATCCATTGTTTTAGTAAAATTAATTTTATTCTTTTCCATAAAAGAAATATAGTTTTCATCTTCTAGTTTGGTGTTAATACTATTTCTATAGTAAATTTATCTCTCTTATTCTCTATCTATTTGTGATACAATTTTTCTAATTACTTATAATAATGTTGTTGATATTATCAATATTTTGGAAATAGACTCCGCTTAAGTTCTCTAATGATTTATCCAATCAACAAGAGTCACATGGTGGCAATATCCCTGCGCTATTGCTAGAAAGGATTTCAAAACACTGAAAGTGCAAGCTATTTGGGAAATTGCAATTTTCATTGAAGGAAAGCAAAGAGTGCCGTGTCAATGCTATGTGCATATTCTCTAGTTCAAAACATTCAACATGTAGCTTAGTATGAGTTAGCTAGACAAGAAAAAGTATGATTATACATGTAACTTATCGCTAAACCCCAAAAAAAACACAACTCTTGAATAAAAAAGTTATCAGAATTTATAATAATATTCTTTTAACTGGTAAAAAACCATTTACACAAATATAAGCAAATAAGATTTGTACTATTAATAAATCCTATAAATTTAAACTATGTACACTATTTTATCCAAAATAAATAACCAATTTCAAGTCAAAACAGGAAAAAATAAACCATATACACTATTTTATCCAGAGAATAAACAGTTTCAAGTCAAAACAGGAAAGAACACAAGGAGTACACTCTACATAAAACATATAAACAAGTAATAGTGAATTGGATTTGTAATAACTAATAAGTCTAACCTATACATTCTACATTATAAAGCTTCAAAATCTCCGAAGGAATTTAGCCCCAAGAAACTCGAACGCGATCTCAAACATTGTTGAGCACACTCCCCTTACATTTGCAATAGCCCATCCCTCAGGGAAGTTTAGAAAGCTACTTTGTTGGAACCATCCCTCCAAAATATGAAAAGTTTCGTATTTACTAGTCCCCAAAATTCAAATTAAAAAAAATCGAATTTAACACCTAAAATCTCAGCATACAAAACTTCATAAAAATGAACCCAAAACTTTTATAAAAAAAATGACCCAACTTGTATGGCATAAACAAACGAACCGAGCGTTTGCAATATGTCCTCCTGCATACGCAGGGACGTAACAATATCCCTATATCATCATCTCTTAATTCTCAATTTCATTTAATTGTATGTCAAAAAAATAATATAAATTTTAGGCATTAATATTCATAATCCATAGGCTCTCTCAAATTCTGATTAATATATCAATTCAAAATTTTATTGTGTTTTTGTAATTGAAATAATCTTGAGACATTATAGCCTCGAAAGATAAATTTTATCAGGCCATCTAAACAAGGGTTAAAGTATTTTCATGTTCAAAGCATATGCTAAAGATTATTAAATCTTTTAAAGTTTTTATTAAATCTTATTAAAATGCTACGAAGGTCATTACGAGAGTTAAACATAAATTAACTTTAAGTTAAATAGAATAAAGAGGAGGTGTAGCAAGTGATTTTTTTTTACATAGAAAAATATAACTTACTATTAATATGCGAAATAGTAAAATATGTCCAACTGTCAAGTCATTGTTCAAATACATGCATATCTACCAATATGTGGTCCCCGGAACAAACCGGTTATATCATCAATATGAAAATCAAGTGGTATGTCTAAACACGACATCAAAGGCTGCCATAACCCCTAGTCAGTCTGCTATGTGTCCAATAATATCAGATAAACAAAATGCCATAACATCATAAATATAGGCATCCCATAAAAAGACCAAAATATAGCTGTCCATAAAAAACATAACAATCGAAATCACCCCAACAGGGAATGGAGTGTAATACTAATATTACACCCTATCTGAGTCAGCATCTGCAAGTGGATGAGATAAGGCCGCAACAATATATGAGAAATATATATTTGCCCAACAAGATGTTGAGCGTATCAAGTATCTGCACAAGTAAACTACAAAACATATAAGTATCCAGCCGCATAAAAACCAATGGAAAGAAAAATATAAGAGTAATATATGGCAGACTCCCTCAAGACCAGTGTAATAAGTAGGAACCATGAGAAAAAAGCAAATCATCCCGCCATTCCTGCCACATGATGACCCCAGGCTGAGAGTTGAGGGCTCGTTTCGAGAGCATATCCGCCTCCAGATTGACCTTCCGGAAGATATGTTCAAAGTGAATGTGCTCAAATTCAAGCATGAGCTTTCTAGCCTCCTCCAACCAGTGTTTGAGCAGGAGAACATTCAGAGAGGCAATACCTTTAGCCCAGTCGATAATGGCCCGCGAGTCACCAAAAATAACCAAGGAGGAAATCAACCGTTTCCGGGCACAAAATAATAAGAGCCATAGGGCGCAAATCTCACTTCGTGTGTTTGAACCATTACCCAGGTTCAGCCAATAATGAACAGTGATAGTATTGGTGATGTGAATGGTTGCTCCGGCACCCCCAGTGCCAATCAAACGAACAGCAGCCCCGTCAAAAAAACCACAAGGAAAGACAAGAATAGGAGGAGTCATACGATTTCTCAATGACCGCGTACTCGAGCCAACACCCCCACCAAATGCAGTTAGGTATTCCTTGTGTGCAGCAATGATCTTATTGCATAATGATGCACTATGCGGTTTCAAATCATCAAAAATGTATGCATTGTGAGCACGCCACACCTCCCAGATCATGAAGAAAGGAAGTTCGACACCCTCGGAGTGAAGGCGCGTCCAATCCTCCAACCAGTCAGCAAAAGTTTGTACCCCCCAACGAAACAGTATGCCGGATCTGTGAGCCACCTGCTCCCATAGTTCCTGTACGAAAGAACAAGCCGAGAACAGATGATCCACTGACTCCACGGCACAGCGGCATAGTGAACACCATCCCGGTCCACAGAAACCACGGCGACATAAGTTATCCCACGTGAGTATGCGATTTGATAACGCCAGCCAAATAAAACACTTTACTTTGGGAGGAATGACCAGTTTCCAAATATATGGTTCCCACCAACTGATGTTAGCGCAGGAATCGGCAAACAGAGCATCATATACCAATTTTGCAGAAGGCACCCCCTTAGCCACATCCCAAGACCAAGCCAATCTATCGGCCTTATCCGATAGTAGTGTATTAGATTGGTAAAGAGGCCCAATATAAGCGTCCCACTCCAAAGCCATAGCGCCATATAAACCCAGCTGAGTGGCCGATAACCAATGGGGCCGTCCCCCCCCGAACTGTCCCTTCGCATGAGCCAGGGTGTAATAGCCATTTGAGTTGAGATGGGCCCTCAAATCAGAAGACAGTGTATGCTCTGCAGGACCACCCAGGATCGGGTCAAGACCCAGTTTTATGTCGCGTCCATTTCCTGGTAGCCAAGCAATCCATTGAGAAATGATTTTTAAAGATCCAAGCAACCCGCTCCAGATATTGGATACCCCCACCGTGACCGGCCGATTCCCCCGGAGCCAGACGTCAACAGGAGTGTTCTTCAAGTACTTGCCTCGCATAATACGACCCCATACAGAGTTGTTAAAAAGGGCACGCCACAAGCTCTTCGCATGCAGGGCCGTGACAAAAAAGTCTAAGTTCTTTATATTCCAGCCCCCCAATCTCCAGGGACGAGCCAGCCGGGCCCAAGCAATAAGATGATATTTTTCCTGTCCACCACAGCCGGACCATAAAAAATTGAACAACTTACTTCGAATTTGACATAGAACAGACCGTGGGACTTTGCAGAGTGTAAACCAGTACACTCCCAGGTTCTGTAGAACCGCTTTTGCCAGCGTGAGTCTGCCCCCCAGGGATAGATTGCGGTAGCTCCAATGACTGATACGTCCCTCGAAACGCCGGATGAGCCAGCGCCAATCCTTCACCAAATAGTTAGACGGTTTAATAAAAAAGCCAAGATATTTCGTACCATCCTCCAGCTCCAAGAAATTTAAGGGAAATATTGAACCAATGGAGTTTTCGACCGCTCCCAATAGAGAGTGTTTAAGGAATCGTGACTTGTTATAATTGATGATCATACCAGAAACCGAGCAGAACAGTTCCAGAATCCCTTTATGTTGAGCCCACTCCTCAAGAGTTCCAATACCGAAGAGCATTACATCGTCCACAAACAGGGAGTGTGAGACAGAAATATCTCTGGTAATATGTATGCCTTGAATCCTTCCATCCCTCTTGGCCGAATGTATAGATAAACTCAGGCCTTCAATGACCAAAAGAAAGAGTAGAGGTGATAGAGGACAACCCTGACGAAGACCCCGTGAGGCCTTGAAAAAATCTGTGGGAAGACCATTGACCAGCACTGCATAATTTACAGAGGTAACACAAGCCATAATCCATTTCATCACCCTCCAAGGCAGCCCAATTTGTATCAGTATAAATTTCAGGAAGTTCCAATTCACCCGATCATAAGCTTTCACCAGATCCAGCTGAAGAGAAAGTGCAGAAAGATGTTTCTTTTTTATAGTGTGGAATACTTCCTGTGTCACACCCACAGCATCATGGATCTGTCGACCTTGCAAGAAGCCATATTGTTCAGCAGATATGTGTCTGGATAATATCGGCCTGATCCGGTCAGCAATAATTTTTGCAATAATCTTGTAGACCAAATTACAGAGTGCTATAGGACGGAACTCATTATAATTATTCGGGTGCGAGGACTTCGGTATAAGGGTCAGATAAGTGGAATTGAGAGCCCCAGATACAGCTCCTTGTCGCCGTGATTCCTCCACAGCCGCCCGGATGTCCTCCCCCATAATATCAAAGAAGTGTAAAAACCAACGTCTGGTATACTTATTAAGACGAAATGGGTTTCGGATTTTTCCCCTTATCAATTTGTTATATTCTTCATATTTTTAATGATATTGTTTTGTTTAGATTTTTTTTACTCTTGGTTTTACCATAATAGAACATCATCAAACACATCTTCATGTGATAGAATACATAAAATCTTAAGAATTACATGACCGTTATGATTCGACACACTTTCCCAATCTCTCCGAGAATAAAGTTATAAATATTGATGTTATTCACAATTGAAATATTGGTATATGATATTTATGTTGATGAACGCCCATAACTCGATTATTTAAAGAAATTTATAATGTTTTTTTTTTACAATAACGGTTAAAAGAGCATTTATATAAAAAAAGAGTGGCAAAACAAAGTTACAGCTATATATTTGAATGAACTGCCCTAACAACTTTAAACAGAAACAGAACATTATTTAAACGTCTTCAAACTAAGATCCAAGCCTACTGCTGCTAAATACAAAGGCCCAAAACTGGGAAACAGAGAACTTTAAACATCTAGGGCATAGCTTAATAGGGTCCCCCAAAAAACCTAAGAAAATACCAAAGCTACAGTCTAATACTATCGACGATGCTCAGGTTCACGATCCTTTCCACCAACAGTGTCGTTGTGGTTCTAGAGTTCCTGTTTCAGACTTCTTAACTCGGCACACATTCCATCTATATTTCCCTCCATGATTTTTGCAGTGTTGTGAACTGCCTTGACTTGTGCATCCAGGGTAACTGAACAGGGGTATCCATTGTCTACCACTTCGGCAAGACTGTCAACTTTCTTGGAGAGCTTGGTGTTGCTGTCTCGGGCCTCTTTGTTTGCAGCCTGCTCCAGCATAAACATGTGTTGCAGTGCCTTCTTCATTTTGTAATTCTCGCGTCTCAATAAACGAACTTGAGAATCCAGTTCAGCCAAGTGCTCCGTCACTTCATTGGGGACAATATCGTGGTTTTTCCCAAAACAACCACCAACAAACGAACCAAGGGGAGAGTTTGAGTCATAATCCTAAGTCAAACTGCCATCTTTATGTGCCCTGCGCTGCAAGTGAGCCAAACCGCCATGATTCCCAAGCATTGTGGGGAGTTTCTTCCTACAATCCAACATTATCGCGCCTCCAGAATGGGGGATGCTCTTTTTGCATAGAAGGCAGTGGGAGACAACATTAGGAGTAGCCATATTCATGGTCTCGGAGCGCAAGAGGGAATGATGCCAACCTTCCCAACACCCTGCATTTAAATAACGCCTTCCATTTGCATTAATTCCCTGCATGCTTCCCATGTGGAGGCCATGTGACTCCAGCGTGCGGCCGCCCCCTTTCCCAAGGCACGAGTTTGGGTTGAGAACTATAGGATAGTCTCCTTTCTCTAAATGGATATGCAATTCAGGGTTTTGGTTGAGCAGGGGAGATTTAGAATCATAGCTCCACCCGAAATTTGGACTCTTCATATGATTTGAAACCATGTGAGGAATTTCCCAATGGTAATATAAGTAGAGTTCAAGGAATCCAGACCCTATCATTCACCTTCTGATTGTAAACACGAACTCGACGATCAAGCCTGACTCCATTGTTCGCCATTTTGTCTGCTTCATGGTTATTGGATCTAAGGATGTGAAGAAAATTTATTGTTTTGAATTCATTTACTAGGCACTTTAGAAGGTGATGGAGTTTAGAAGAAGGGTTCTTACAATTTTTGGTTAAATTCCTTGTGTCTCTGATAACCGGCATTGAGTCTCCACAAACAACTAAGTCTTAGACACCGTCCTCCTTGGCAATCTCCAGACCTTTAATAATAGCTAGCCATTCCGCACTGTTATTAGACCTTCTTCCAATTCCCCAAGCATAGTCTTTCATCTTGTTTCCGTCAGAGCCGTAAAGAACTCCACCCGCACCTGCCAATAATATCTATGAAATGAATAATATAATTTTATTTTGGCTCAATACTTTTATCTTACTCATTATAATTCAACTTATAATGCATATCCTTTCCAAATTACTTTGAAATCAAATCATCATACAATAGAAATCTTAAAGTATGCCTAAATAAACCATGAGGCTACTTACGAAGACAACAATATATAATCAGTCATTAAATAGATAACCACACTTTTAAGATAATCACTTTAAGGCTTTAAGGCTACTTTTTTTCACAGAAAAATTCAACTTACTATTAATATGCGAAATAGTAAATAAGTCCAGCTGTCAAATCATACAAATTACACAATCCCTATCAGATAGAGCCATATGTCATCAAGTGACAAAATAGTGTCAACAACCATATCAGAATAGTCCCAAATAAAAGAACCATAAGTCCCCAGGTCGTCCACAAGTTGGACCAGAAATATATCCAGTAACAGTACCCAACAGTCATCTAAACAAAAATATACAAACCAAAATAAATAATAAGTCTCAAATACAGTCATCCTCAACTGCCATCCACCAAGTGCATCATAAAACTATCAACTTTTGTTTCCTTAGAGAGTGCCCAACCATTTACTTCCTTTTGGTTTCCTTACGGAGTGCCCAACGAGTTATAATTAATTTCTTTGGTTGCCTAACGAATTACCATTAATTCCTTTGGTTTCCTTCCCGAGTCCACCCACATAATGTTTCTAAGTAGTTGCATTGACGGATGCGCGTTATCGTCAATAAATGCGATGACAACTTGGCACTTTTATTAGCTGCCGTGGCCTGTATTTGCATGTGCAAACACATGTACTGCTGCCTAAATCCGACTCTCTAATCTCAGTAGATGCTTCATGTTTGTGGAGGTAATAAACTGACGTCTTCGCTTTATATATAAAATGTCCGTCTCCGCTTGGCTTGGCTGGGCATGTCGCCGGGCAGGCAGACACACGTTCCAGTAAAACACACTGCTGACTTAAATTAAATTTCTGTTATCACGTTTCTAATCCGCTATCTTTTCTGTCCACCACGCTTTGGTTGTCATCCCCGTGCTCCCAGATCTGAACAGATTATATATATATTTGTATATATATAATCAATTAATGTACAAATACTACTAATCCAAACATAACCACAAAATATCCAGTAAAAGAAATGTACAAATACTACTACTCCAAGCATAACCACAAAATATCCAGTAAAAAAAATGTACAAATACTACTAATCCAAGCATAACCACAAAATATCCAGTAAAAAAAATCATATATATATAAAAGATGATTACATTTATGGGTGTTTATATTTTAGAATTTCGGATGGACTATTATTTATGTTTTTCCTAGATTGAAGGAGGATGAAACAAGTGAGTAACTCTTAGTTGATGCATGGATAACTTGTAGGGCATGCATGGATAATAGATAAACAACCTATTTAATTAAAGAAGGTAACAAGTAGCTCAGCATCTAGAATAGTAGGTGATTACAACTAAGCATGGAGAACAAGCCATAACTTGTTTATGGCACTTAACTTATGACTTATCAATGTTCACAAGCCACAAGTTAAGTGACTCTAATTAGCTATAGTTATAATTGCCACATGTCTACATTTAGAAAAATAAGAATTTCTTTAGCGTGGTCATACATGACCCTATCATAACACATTAAATACCATTAAAAATCATCTGAGATTAACGCAACAAGGTAGATTTATGTTGATGCTTCTATTCTTTATATTCATTAGTTTTCATTCCATTTTCTACAACAGTACCTGAAAGTACAATTTTCATTAACGAAAAATATCATTGTGAGCTTGGAAAATACGGTAGGGAAATGTATGAGGGTTGATAAAAAATCTCTCTTCGGTGTAGATCGACGCTTAGCTAAAGCTTTAGTTGAGTTCGATATGGAGAATGGGCTTCCGGTGGAAGTTGAAATCATCTAGGGTCTCAGGTCATCTACGAAAAGATGGATTTTTTCAAAGTTCCTTTTCGCTGCTATCAGTGCAGAATGACGAGCCATGTTATGGCTAAGTGTCCTCAAATTCTTGGGACGGGTGGTTCGGGCATGGATACGGGTCGTGAGTTTCAGCCTTTTGTTTATGCGAAGACGCCTCCATCCCATCTTTCTTCAGGTAAGACTTCTCTGAACTCAAAAAATTTGTATAAAGGTGTTTTTGTTGCTGAACTTGATTTTTATTTAGAAGCAGAGAGGGTTTTGGATAAATGCATCTCGACAGGGGAGGTTGTCTTAATTTTGGGGGGCTTTCCACCAGAGGGGGTTTTGGGTGAAAAGGATACTATTAGGAATGAGTTTGTGGATAGTTGCTCACCGATATTGATCCATGATGTGAAACCTTCACCGAATGACACTGTTTTAATCCCTAGTTTTGACTCTGTGAGTATTGTTCAGAACCTCGGGGAAACCTTAGCCTCTAGGGTTAGTGAAACAATTTTTTTATTGAGGAGGAAATAGGTCTACTGGTAAATTGTGGTTATAAGTCAAGTCCAAATGACTCTTGTTTTACCCCCCTCAATGTTTACTCAAAAAATCATTCATCGAACTTGGATGTCTTACCTCTTCAGTCTCCTCGTTTTCAGAATGTTACTATCAGAAAAAATAAGTCTTGGCACAAAAACCCTCCCTCGGCTTCTGATACAGTTGGTTATTTGTCGGTTTCTGCTAGACTAGATGTTGTTGACAGGCATGCAAAGACTCCTGTGGAGTCTGCTGATCCGAATGGGGCACTTAGAGCTGTGATGCTCGTTCCTGGTGGTGATTAATGACAAATCTTTCCTTAAACGTTCGGGGATTGGGGAAGGTCACTAGGGTTAGGGCCTTGTCCAAAATTTTACAAGCTACTAACCCTAATGTTATATGCCTTAAAGAAACTATGTGTGACGATGCATGTGCACTATTCAAACTTACTTCTTGCTTGCCTGGGTGGGAGTTCTTTGCTACTAGTTCGGTTGGTTTGTCAGGTGGTTTAGTTGTCAGTTGGAACCCTCATTTCTACAAGTTTCAGGATTTTCAAACCAGTTGGGGCATTCTCATTGAGGGATGGAGTGAACAATTAAAGATGAAGCTGTCCCTTTTGAACTACTATGGTCCCTATTCTGATAGAGTTTTGTTTTTGGAGTCGTGGAAGGACTCTGGTCTTCTTAATATTGAAAATCTGATCATTGCAGGTGATCTAAACTTTTCTGTCTCATTATTGATGTTCTGGGGATCCTTAAGCTAGATTGGACTTGCTGGCTGACTTTTTTACTAATTGGATGTGCAACAATGACTTGGTGGACCTTAGACCGGTGACTCTGGTTCCTACTTGGACTAATGAAAGGAAGGGGCTAAATAACATCGAGAAAAGATTTGCCAGATTTCTCATTAAGTCATCTCTGCTCAAACACTGTGTTATCACTCCAGTAAGCTCTCCTTGGCTATTTTTCAGAGATGTCTGGTAACTTAAACTTGTCTTGAAAGGAGGGGTTTGTTTGGATCAAGTTGGATGATAGAAATCAAAATTTACATGCTCACAATGTACATCAGGACAATCAGACATACAAGGCTTTGACTATGGCTGTTCAGAGGGTTGATTTAAAACAAAGGGAGTGAATCCTTATCGCGTTTAGCAGATTCATACACAGAGGAACATATATAAATGGCCAAGCACAACAAAATAATAACATATATGATCAATCCTTTAATACCATGACAGGATAATAGCTATCTAGCATAAACGAGTGAACATACAGGAAATAAACCATTCACTGTAAGTGCAAAAACATGAGAGAGAAAAATCTGAAAGCCAAGAGTAAAAGAAGCTTATATGATCTGGAAAGTCACAGAAGTCTGAGAATACAAATATGATCAGTCTCTCCAAAGTCGAACCTCTATTCTACTTCAGTCTTCGGCTTTATAGCCATTACAAAGTTTTTCAGATCCCAAAGCTGGATCGAATATGTTAAAAATAACAACTAAAACAGTTACTGAAAATGTGACAGTGTATCATGATTGAAATAGCTACCTCGTGCTGATGCTCCTGCGCTTGATAGCTGAAACAGGCCTCTGGGGGTTTGAGGGCGAGCTTGAAACTGCTGTCTGCCAAAAAAAAAAACTGTAGGCGTCTTTCTAAAAATAGACAGGAATATTCCACTGTTCATCTTGTTGGCGCCTTCAGTCTGGGACCAGAGGTGATCATGATGCAATTGAGCGCGTATGGATTCCCTGGAAAACGCCTTAAAGATGCTCGGGATGATGAAAAGGGGCTTTGATGCCAACAGGCGGACCTCTTCATTTTCTGTGTTTTCGATGGTTAACAAAACTGAGCTTGGAGGTGATAAGTAGCCGAAAGCTTGGTATTCGGTGGTTAATGAACTTGATTCATGCTTTGCCTAAACCATCGAATTGCTTCATGGTGTTGGGCGTCCTTTATCTCCTTTCGGTACCCGAGAGGACTCTGCTTGTATGCAGTAAACCATTGAATCGGGATTCGACAGCTAATGAACATCTCCCATGTTTTCCCAAGCTACCGAAAACAACGTACTACCCAGCCTGCAAAATTTATCAAAATTGTGTTTCTGTCTCCCTGCTACCTAGATTTCTCTTCCACCTGGGCAAAAACCAGAGGGCCATCGAATTGGATTGTAGCTACTGCCAGAGTGTCGAGGTCTGAAAGTACCTTGGGCTGAGCCCTCTGAATTTCTTCCTTACCCCCCAGAGACTCAATCTTCCTCCTCAGGTTGATGTTTTCTCTGATCAGCTGAACGTTTCTGCTCCTCATTTTGCCATGTTTCTTGGTCAATCCCTGAAAAGATACATAAATCTCGTTATACCTCTCTGTCAACCTTTCATTCTTCTCCTTAATGACCCTCTGGAGTATCTCGCGTTCATAAGCCTACTGGAGGAGCCGGTTGATTTTCTGTGAGGCAGAAGTCTTTGCAATTTGGATTGGTTCCTCAGCCACCTGCTGACTTTGTTCTTCCATAAGGGGGGCTGAAGGCAAATTGACATAATCATTCTCTTGCTCCATTAGGGGTGGGGCTGCTTCCTGGGGTTCCTATTCTGTTGCCACCTGTTCATTTTTTGCTCCTGCTTCCTGCAATTCATCCTCCTCCGAATCGGTGTATGGGAGGTTTAAAATATTTGCACTCTTTGAAGGGGTTCCTTCAGAAACCACTCCCTCATCCTCAGCCTGGTCCTTAAATGCCAGTTTCCTTTTGGATTTCTTTGCCTGTGGGGCTGAGGAAAGGGGTTTGATTGAAATTAGGGGAATAGCCCTGCTCCTTCATTTTCCACTTCTGGGTGTGGAAGATTTCTTCCCCTCCTCCGGCTGTAATTTTGTCTCAAGCCCACTCCAGAACAGGAAAAAATTCCATTTTATGCCTCTCCTCTGCAATAATTCGGAGACCAAAAATTTAATCAGACCATGGTGGTACAACCTCCCTGCCATTTTGGTAGGCTAGGCCTTTACTTGATGCGCCATTTTGGTGAGGCTCTTGTGGAGGTAGAAAGGGAGATTTAAAGGGCTCTTGCTCGTGAAATGATCCAACAATCTAAAATGATAGATTAACACCCTGTTATACCTGCCCTCACAGGTTATATAGACCAGAATGAACTCGAATAAAAGCTGTTAGTTATCCTCCAGGTATGACATAGGGATGTCATTTTTCCAAACCTGGTTGCTATGCTCCGGTTTCAGTTATGATTGAAACTCAAAATCCTTCTTGACAGTGGTCTTAAACCATCTCTCCCCGGTCGTTGGAAATTCTGTCACCTGGGCTATAAGGGCCTCGTCCACCTGGAATTCTTCCTTGCCTATCACCACCTTATCTCCATTAAACGTGAGGGCAAATGCTTCAGCCACCTGTTGATGAGAACCCTGTAGCTTTTTGTAAAAATTGTAACAGCCCACATTCTTGAAAAATTGACATACCTTGGGGTGAGCCTCTAGGTAGCAGATGTTGCTCAATTCCTTTCTAAGTACTTCTCCCCCTCCTTTCGGCATCGGTAACCTGCTTGTTGGCGCCTACTGCTCAAATATGGACTGGGGAAGAGATGGGAAATAGGGAGGAAATGAAAAAGCTCGGTCGATGTGGTGAGGGCAAAAAGGGAAAGATGGTGTGGCTTTTCGGGAGCTGACTCTGAGGGTATGAAAAGGGAAATCATGAGGGTGGAATGATGATTACTAAGACATGATTATGCCAGGGGAATGGATTTTTAGAAATCTTGTTATGTGGATGGGAAACGAGGTCCGTCTGGTCAGAGTTATGGCAGTGGCGTCCGGCCTTCCCTCGGGGTAAGTCCCATTTTCGCTGAATTGACCCTTTCGGCAGCTACACCATGATGGGTTCCCTGTATTATGACCCCAAACCCCCGATTTGATGTGGCTGTCGGTCGACATAACTCCCCCTTCGGCAGCTGATAATCCACCTCTAAACCTGGTATGCCGCCAGAACACGACTTTCGCCAACGCCTTTTTGCTTTCGGCAGCTATAGATAATCCAGCCCATTTGATGGCAAGTTGCAGAAAGTATGCCTGACTTTCGGTGGCTAATGAACACCGTCATGTTCGCTCAAACCCCCAAAACGACTTCATGAATTGTGAGCATAACTTTGCCTTTCGGCAGCTATGGAAGGTTTCGAACTTGCCCTGCGAACTGCGGAAAGTGCCTAACTTTCGGTGGCTAATGAACACTGTCATGTTTGCCCAAGCCACCGAAAACTATCCCTCCACTTTACGCGGTAATTTTTCCCTTTCGGTGGTTGGAGCGTTCTGTTTTTCATACCGTAAGCTGCCGATAACAGGGTTTTCGGTAGCTAATGAACCAACACCAAGCCCGCCTAAGCTATTGAAACCTAAAATTTGTCTTCGGAAGGAGAGCCATCGTAAAAGTGTTAATTCAAACTTTGTTACCTTCCTAAAACTATCGGACTAGAACTCAGACACATGCAAACAAGATCAAAAATTTAAAGACTTCCTATCACCTAGATGCCATGACTAATCTATGTTTGTTGAGGAGATAACATCTGGCTCCTACTTGGGGATGGAGGCCTCCCAGCGAGGCTCCAAGAACTGCATACCAAATGCCTTTCCTAAAAAAGAAAAAACACACAAAACTCTAACCCTAACTTCTAGTGTTCCATTGGGCATGGAGTTATTTGCAAACAAAATAAAAACAAAACTGAAAACGGAATGATATTTACAATGACCAGGTTGTGAAGCCTTAGACGAAATAAAGTTTCAAAAAACGCCCATTTACCGGGCCACCAAACATCTCTTCACCTTCCAGACTTTGAAGTTTGAAGGTATTGTTCTGCTTTGCTTGAGTTATCATGTAAGGACCTATCCAGAGAGAATCAAACTTGTCATGCTTGCCTTTGTCTTGCCTGGGGGCATCCCACTTCAATACCCAGTCTCCCACCTGAAAAGTGTCAATCTTGGCCTTCTTGTCAAAGGTGCCTTTTATTTTTTCCTGATGAGCCTCTGACCTTTCCACTAATTGTTCTCGGGCCTGCTGCAATTCAACCAAATCAAGCATTCTTCTTACCATAGCATTCGGTTCATCTTGTTCCTCCGGGATGAATTTTGTCACATGCAGGATTAACTGAACTAGGAAAATGGCATCAGTGCCATAAACCAAACTGAAGGGAGAGGTCCCTATAGATTTCTTGTTTGTCACCCTATCAGCCCAAAGAGCAAATTTCAGCTTTGAATCCCAACTCCTTTGATTTTCCTCCAATAGTTTTTTGATGATCCTGACTAGAATTTTATTGGAAGACTCGACAAGGCCATTTCCCTGAGGATACTAGGCAGTGGAGTGAACTAACTGAATGCCCGTTGATTCACACATATGGACTAACTCTTTATCTGTGAAAGCAGGTGTATTATCAGTTACCAGCCTTTTTGGGCAGCCGAATCTAGTGATGATGTTTTCATACATAAATTTGATGATAACCTGATGGTTAGCATTCCTGGTGGGAATTGCCTCTATCCATTTGGTGAAATAGTCAGTGGCTACCAAGATCCATCTGTGCTGACTGTTGGATGAAGGATTGATCTCCCCTATGAAGTCAAAGCCCCATTGCTGGAAAGGACCATTTACCACAATAGGCTTCAAGGGGAGGGATTTCAGCTGTTGTTTTCCCATGAATCTTTGGCATTTGTCACAAGTTTTCACAAAGGTGTATACGTCAGAGAACAAACAAGGCCAATAGTACCCAGCCCTTAGAATCTCATGGGCAGTGGTTTTCTAGTAGTGATGCCCCCCACATATGCTTGAATGGAAATGATGCATGACTTACCCTGATTCTTCTTTATCCAAACATCTTAACAGAACTCCAGCAAGATCTTTCCAGTACAACAAATCACCACTTATGCAGAATTTTGCAGATTTGAGTTTGAGAGATCGTGCCTGAGTGGTGCTAAGTCCGGTTGGAACTTCTAAATTCTGCAGGAAATGAATGATACCTGAATACCACTCGCATGAGAGCAGATTTCAGCCACTTGCTGGCTGTCATGCTGTCCTATTGCAGTTGCCTCTGTTGGCAGATTTTCAGAATTTGTTTCCATAGTTTTCAATTCTCTTCAGCCATCAGTTTGGCCAGACCTTGACCCTTTATCAACCTGGTGGCCTTCACCTCTATGTCAAATTCGATCAACTTGGCGATCCATTTGGCCCTCTTATCGTCAATGTCAGGCTGAGTTAGAACATCCTTCACAGAAGCTGAAGGGACATAAGCTATAATCTTCACATGCAGGATATAAATTCGGAATGCTTTTAATGATTTTACTAGAGCATAGGCCTATTTCTCTATGGGATCGTACTTCAGCTCAACATCCCTCAATGTTTTTCTGAAGAAGGCAATTGGATGACCAAGCCCCTCATCGTCTTTCTGTACAAGCTCTCCTAGGTTGTATTTCAGAGATGCCTGGTAACTTAAACTTGTATTGAAAGGAGGGGTTTGTTTGGATCAAGTTGGATGACATAAATCAAAATTTACATGCTCACAACGTACATCAAGACAATCAGACATACAAGGCTTTGACTATGGCTATTCAGAGGGTTGATTTAAAATAAAGGGAGTGAATCCTTATCATGTTTAGTAGATTCATACACAAAAGAATGTATATAAATGGCCAAGCACAACAAAATAATAACATATATGATCAATCCTTTAATACCATGACAGGATAACAGCTATCTAGCATAAACGAGTGAACATACAGGAAATAAACCATTCACTGTAAGTGCAAAAACATGAGAGAGGAAAATCTGAAAGCCAAGAGTAAAAGAAGCTTATATGATCCGGAAAGTCACAGAAGTCTGAGAATACAATTATGATCAGTCTCTCCAAAGTCGAACCTCTATTCTACTTCAGTCTTTGGCTTTATAGCCATTACAAAGCTTTTCAAATCCCAAAGTTGGATCGAATATGCTAAAAAGAACAACTAAAACAGTTACTGAAAATATGACAGCGTATCATGATTGAAATAGTTGCCTCTTTCTGATGCTCCTGTGCTTGATAGCTGAAACGGGCCTCTGGGGGTTTGAGGGCAAGCTTAAAACTGCTGTCTGCCAAAAAAAAAAAAACTGTAGGCGTCTTTCTAAAAATAGACAGGAATATTCCACTATTCAGCTTGCTGGCGCCTTCAGTCTGGGACCAAAGGTGGTCATGATGCAATTGAGCACGTATGGATTCCCTGGAAAACGCCTTAAAGATGCTCGGGATGACAAAAAGGGGCTTTGATGCCAACAGGCGGACTTCTGCATTTTTTGTGTTTTCGGTGGTTAACAAAACTGAGCCTGGAGGTGATAAGTAGCCGAAAGCTTGGTATTCGGTGGTTAATGAACTTGATTCATGCTTCGCCTAAACCGCCGAATTGCTTCAGGGTGCTGGGCGTCCTTTATCTCCTTTCGGTATCCGGGAGGACTCTGCTTGTACATAGTAAACCGTCGAATCGGGATTCGGCAGCTAATGAACAGCTCCCGTGTTTTTCCAAGCTACCAAAAACAATGTACTACCCAGCCTACAAAATTTATCAAAATTGTGTTTCTGTCCCCCTGCTACTTGGATTTCTCTTCCACCTAGGAAAAAACTGGAGGGTCATTGAATTAGATTGCAACTGCTGCCAGAGTGTCGAGGTCTGAAAGTACCTTGGGATGAGCCCTCTAAATTTCTTCCTTACCCCCCAGAGACTCAATCTTCCTCCTTAGCTTGATGTTTTCTCTGATCAGCCGAATGTTTCTGCCCCTCATTTTGCCATGTTTCTTGGTCAATCCCTGAAAAGATACATAAAGCTTGTTATACCTCTCTGTCGGCCTTTCATTCTTCTCCTTAATGACCCTCTGGAGTATCTCGCGTTCATAAGCCTGCTGGAGGAGCCGGTTGATTTTCTGTGAGGTAGAAGTCTTTGCAATTTGGATTGGTTCCTTAGCCACCTGCTGACTTTGTTCTTCCACAAGGGGGGGTGAAGGAAAATTGGCATAATCATTCTCTAGCTCCATCAAAGGTGGCGCTGCTTCCTGGGGTTCCTATTCTATTGCCACCTGTTCATTTTCTGCTCCTGCTTCCTGCAATTCATCCTCCTCCGAATCGGTGTATGGGAGGTTTAAAATATTTGCACTCTTTGAAGGGGTTCCTTCAGAAACCACTCCCTCATCCTCATCCTAGTCCTTAAATGCTAGTTTCCTTTTGGATTTCTTCGCCTATGGGGTTGAGGAAAGGAGTTTGATTGAAATTAGGGGAATAGCCCTCCTCCTTCATTTTCCACTTCTGGGGGTGGAAGATTTCTTCCCCTCCTCCGGCTCTAATTCTTTCTTAAGCCCACTCCAGAATAGGAAAAAAGTCCATTTCATGCCTCTCCTTTGCAATAATTCGGAGACCAAAAGTTTAATCAGACCATGGTGGTACAACCTCCCTTCCATTTTGGTAGGCTGGGCCTTTACTTGATGCGCCATTTTGGTGAGGCTCTTGTGGAGGTAGAAAGGGAGATTTAAAGGGCTCTTTCCCGTGAAATGATCCAACAATCTAAAATGATATATTAGCACCCTGTTATACCTACCCTCACAAGTTATATAGACCAGAATGGACTTCAATAAAAGTTGTCAGTTATCCTCCAGGTATGACATAGGGATGTCCTTTTTCTAAACCTGGTTCCTATGCTCCGGTTTCAGGTATGATTGAAATTCAAAATCCTTCTTGACAGTGGTCTTAAACCAACTGTCCCCGGTCGTTGGAAATTCTATCACTTGGGCTATAAGGGCCTCGTCCACCTAGAATTATTCCTTGCGTATCACTGCCTTATCTCCATCAAACGTGAGGGAAAATGCTTCGGCCACCTGTTGATGAGAACCCTGTAGCTTTTTGTAGAAATTGGAACAGCCCACATTCTTGAAAAATTGACGTACCTCGGGGTGAGCCTCCAAGTAGCAGATGTCGCTCAATTCCTTTCCTAGGACTGCTCCCCCTCCTTTCGGCATCGGTAACATGCTCGCTAGTGCCTACTGCTCAAATCTGGAATGGGGAAGAGATGGGAAACTGGGAGGAAACAAAAAAGCACGGTCGATGTGGTGAGGGCGAAAACGGAAATATGGTGTGGCTTTTCGGGAGCTGACTCCGAGGGTATGAAAATGTGGGCAATCATGAGGGTGGAATGATGATTACTGAGAAATGATTGTGCCAGGGGAACGGATTTTTAGAAATGCTGTTATGTGGATGGGAAACGAGGTCCGTCTGGTCAGAGTTATGGTGGTGGCATCCGGCCTTCCCTCGGGGTAAGTCCTATTTTCGTTGAATTGACCCTTTTGGTGGCTACGCCATGATGGGTTCCTTGTATTATGGCCCCAAACCCTCGATTTGACGTGGCCATCGGTTGACGTAACTCCCCCTTCGGCAGCCGATAATCCACCTTTAAACCTGGTATGCCACCGGAACACGACTTTCGCCAATGCTTTTTTGCTTTCGGCGGCTATAGATAATCCAGCCCATTTGATGGCAAGCTGCAGAAAGTATGCCTGACTTTCGGTGCCTAATGAACACCATTGTGTTCACCCAAACCCCCGAAACGGCTTCATGAACTACAAGCATAACTTTGCCTTTCGGCAGCTATGGAAGGTTTCGAACTTTCCCTGCGAACTACGGAAAGTGCCTAACTTCGGTGGCTAATGAACACCTTCGTGTTCGCCCGAGCCACCGAAAACTGTCCCTCCACTTTACGCAGTAATTTTTCCCTTTCGGTGGTTGGAGCGTTTTGTTTTTCACATTGTAAGCTACCGAAAACAGGGTTTTCGGTAGCTAATGAACCAACACCAGGCCCGCCTAAACTACCGAAACCTGAAATTTGTCTTCGGAAGGAGAGCCATCATAAAAGTGTTAATTCAGACTTCGTTACCTTCCTAAAACTATCGGACTAGAAATCAGACGCATGCAAACAAGATAAAAAATTTAAAGACTTCCTATCACCTAGATGCCATGACTAATCTATGTTTATTGAGGAGATAACACACTGTTTACGTTACAGAACTTGGGTTGGTGAGGTAGAGTTCTCTGATCACTGGCCGATTTTTCTACAATTGGATGAGGTTAATTAGGTGCCTAAACTTCCTTCCAAATTTAATAGCTCATGGCTAAAAAATGAGGAGTTTTGTCTTATGATTTGGCATTTTTGGACCTATTTTGATGACGATGAATATTTAAATACAATGTATTCTTTAGTTTTTAAATTGAAGAAGCTTAAAGCTAGAGTAAACTTATGGATAAAAAGGAAGAAATCTTTGGATAAACACGAATTGGCTGATTTGGAGGAGAAGCTCAATGTTTTTCATCTCAAAATTTTGGAAGGGCAGCTCCCTGATTATGATTTTTCTCTTATGAAGGATTTGGAATTGAGGAAGGAACAATTACTTCGTCAGGAAGAAATGGAGTGGTGTTTGAAAAGTAGAGCTCTGTGGATTGGCTTAGGAGACAAAAACACAATTTTTTTCCATTCCTTTGCTTCTATTCGCAGAAATTACAATTCTATTTCAGAACTTGATGATGAGGAGGGTCGAAAAATCAGTGGTTTGGAAAAGTTGTAGGATGTTGCCAAAAGTTTTTTCTATAATTTATTTTCTGATGAGGGTCAGCGTGACTTAACTTCTCAATTGAATAGTGTCAGGATGTTCCCGGTTTTCTTTGATGACCAGGATGTTGTAGATTTGGGTAAACCGATTACTCTAATCGAAATTGAAGAAACCCTGAAGGAATTCGCTAAAGAAAAGAGCCCGGGGCCCGATGGCTGGACTGTCGAACTTTTCTTGTATTTCTTTGATATTATGGGGGTGGAGATATTAAATATGGTTGAATTCTCAAGGACAAAAGGCTTCATTTCTGGTGCACTAAACTCCACATTCATCACTTTGATTCCTAAGTGTAATAAACCGATGTCTTTTGGAGATTGCAGGTCAATTTCCCTTTGCAATTTGATTTGTAAACTTATCTCCAAGATCATTGCAGTCAGGATTAAACTTGCACTATCCAAGCATATTTCTGTTGAACAATTTGGCTTTTTGGATGATCGTCAGATTCTCGATGCAGTGGGTATCTCTCAGGAACTTATTCACTCAATCAAGAAGAGGGAGCATAAAGCTTTATTACTCAAGATGGATTTAGAGAAAGCGTACGACTGAGTGAATTGGACGTATCTTAGTCTGATCTTGATTCAAATTGGGGTCCCTCCTTTAGTTCTAAACTGGATAATGGCATGTGTCTTGACAACAAACTATGTTATTTTGATAAATGGGGTTCCGTTCGGTTTTTTGAGAAGCACCAAGGGCATAAGGAAAGGATGGGTGTTGTCTCCGCTATTTTCCCTTTTGGTCATCGAGGGTCTGAGTAAATCTATTCACAAATCAAAAGAGAAAGAATTAATCAAGGGTATTAAGCTAGGTGTTGATCTTTCTATTTCACAGATCTTGTTTGTTGACAATGTTCTATTAGCAGGTTTGGAATCCATCGAGGAATGGCGGAATTATAAGAATATTATCAATGGTTACTGTTGTGTGCCGGGGATGGTGGTAAGCACAACAAAATATTGCTTTTATCATCTTAGAACCGAGGTTAGTAAGCTTGATTTGTTAAAGGAAATTCTTCCTTTTAATGTTTGTCAACTGGAGAATGAGCTAAAATACTTGGGTTTTTTTTTCAAGCCAAATGCCTATAGGATTAAAGATTGGGACTGGCTTCTAACCAAAGTGGATAATAGAATTAATCAATGGTATTTTCGTCTTCTCTCTATTGGAGGAAGATTGACATTAGTGGAAGTTGTTATGACTGGGATTCCTGTCTACTAGATGTCTCTTCTAAGATTTTTGAGCTCTATCACTAAAAAATTGAGGAGGACCTTTTTCAATTTCCTGTGGAATGGTGTCAAGGATCACGAGGGTTTGATTATGACCATATGGGAGCATTTATCGGTTCCAGAAAAGTATGGTGGGTGGGGTATAAAAAATTTATACTCTTTTAATTGTGCTTTGAGACTCAAGTCCTTTTGGAGAGGTTTGTTTGGCACCTCGTTATGGTCCAGGGTTATCTCTATCAAATACATCAATGTAAATATCCTTACCTGGATTAGGGATCATAAGAAGAAATGTATGCGTGGTGTATAGGTTATGTGGAGGGGTTTTCTGAAGATTTATAACTGGATGGCTAAAGATTTGGTGTGGAGAATTGGATATGGTGCTTCAATCTTTGTTGGTATTGACCTGATCTTGGGTGTGGAGGAAAACTATTCCATTTCTAATGATATCATTGAGCATCTAAAGGAGTGGGGTATGCATACCCTAAAACATATTCATAACCCACAGAGATAGTCTGAATCAATTTCTTACTGGTATACAGCGAAAGATTTGGGTTTTGTGGGACAATTGGCTGTGGAATGGAACAGGTATATAGATTGTTTAAACTTTGCAAGTTGTCGTCTCACTGGGTGTAAAGATGTTCTCTTCTGGAATCATTACTGCCAAATCTGCTTATAACGACATCATCCATTACAATTGCATCTTCCCGGAGCATTGGTGGTATAGAAAGATCTGGAAGTGGCGGTTACCATTGAAACTGAAGTGTTTTATGTGGTTGGCCTTGGCTGACTGTCACAAAACTTGGGATAAAATTTCAGGTAAAGGATGGATCGGCCCAGGCATTTGTATGCTCTGTCGTTCAAATTCGGATTCCTTACCTCATATCTTTGTGCAATGTGCATTTACTAGGAATATCTGGAGCGGGGTTATGTTGGAACTAAAGATTGCAGTTGTTTGGCCTTAGGATTATTTTGACAAATGTTGTCTGGAGTGGACCAGAAAGTGCAGAAACTATCCTGAGTTACCTGCAATAATTTCATGGGCCATCTGGAGGGCTCGTAACAAATCTATATTTGAAGATGTGGAACCAAATGCTTATCAAATTTGTACTCTGGTTTACAAATTGGTAAAGGAGAACTATATAGAACTCGCTTCTCTCAGGCCTAAAAAAGTTTGTAATTTTAACTTTCAGATAAGGAAGACTGTGGCTTTTTTCGATGGCGCCTCCAAGGATGGTTTGTGTGCTGCGGGTGGAATTATTTATACTAGCAATATTTAGTTTTTCACCCTCAGGTTTAATTGTGGGCGTGGAACAAACATGAAAGTTGAAGTGTTGGCTTTTTGGTGCATTCTGAAAGTTGCATACATCTTTGGTATTGATGATTTACAAGTTTTTAGAGACTCTTGGATTACCATCACATGGACGTGCGGTCATTACTCCTCGCAGGTGGCATCACTTAATCATTGGTGTGATCGGATAAAATCTTTATTAAATATGTTCAAAGATTTATCATTTACCCATGTTTATCTTCAACATAACTCTGTAGCTCATAATTTACCCATATATTTATATATATCCACGAGGCCAATTTTAGAATTGTGTCCAATAATGAATTTGTCTCGTGAAAATCATTAAAGATTTTTATTCATATCGCCCATATTTTGACATTACATAGATATATAACCTATATATATAGATTAGATATATCCACGAGGCCAATTTTAAACTTGTGTCCAACAATGAATTTGTCTCATGAAAATAAAAGGGCTGAAGATTAATTTATTATTGTCCATATTTTTATATTACACTTGTATTTTTATTTTAAAAAAAAAATTCTAAATTTTTAATTATTTTTTATAAATAGTATTCAATAATGAATTTGTCTCATGAAAATAAAATGAGTGAAGATTAATTTATTATTGTCCATATTTTTATTTTTATATTACATTTGTATTTTATTCTAAAACGAAATTTCTAAATTTTTAATTATTTTTTATAAATTGTAAATAAATTTTTTGAGAAAGAATATCTAGCCATCTCAGTTGACAGCTGATGTTCGATATCACTTATATTAAACTGAATATTTTTTACTAAGTCATATAAATTCCAAGTACTAATTTAATACGTTTTGCTTAGTTTTTTAGCTGCTTTTTTTTCTTGCTCTAATTTCTAATTTTTTCCTTACTTGTCTTATAACTCGTTGACTTTCCTCATCGTGCTAATACTATAATAAATACTTGAAATGATTAATCTTTGTAAAAATTAATATATACCCTCTCCATCATTATTAAATTAACATCCACATAACATTACAATTAAAGGTAATGATCACTTTAGCCAAACTCTTTGGAGATTGTTGTGTACAAAATGTAATAATGACATGGCCAAGAGAAATGTGCAGAACGTTGTTCCCCTGAAAGGAGGTCAACTAAAATTATGTTTTATTTATGCACTATTCACGAACAACACCAATAAATGTTGAGTGGAAATTTATTGTTATTATTTCCTTTGGTTTCGTTGCCGAGAGCCCACCCAATTCCTTTTGTTTCCTTGGTAGCGGCCAACCACATGGTTGCGTTGGGAGATGCACATTGCCAAACAACCATTAGGGGGGGATACCATATGTAAATGAAACAACGTGAGTCAGCTGCCCTGTCTGCAATCTTAATTGATGTAGTTGTTATTAGATAATCATCTAGTTATGACTGATTTTGGGGGTTTTGCTTATTCCCTCACTTAACATTTTTATTGGTGAATGGTATGTGTTTTCCTTTCTATATTTGGTAATCTTTTTTTTCTTTTGGGTGTTATTTTGGTTATTAAAGTTGTTGTGATTATGTAAGGGATATTGTGGTGAGTACAATTTGATTCTTTTCTAATTATTCTTCAACCTATACAAAAAATGACTTGCTTAACACATCCTAAGTGGAAAAGGTGGCCTTTCGCCATCCTCCCTTTTCAACTTTTTCTGTAAAACTTTATTTATCACAAGAAAAGATATTGTTGCTATGACATGCTAGGATATATATTCTTTGAATCTTGAGAATGTTAATCTCCTGAATTTTCAATGAAAATTTATATTTTTTGAAATACAAAGGACCTTGTATATTTGAGGTTGCAATCTCACATAGGGAAACCACTTACATCGTTTTAGTAAATCAGTAATCTAAAGGATTTACATTAGGTGGATGATGTATCCATACATCAAAATGGAAAATGTTGTGATTTGCAGGGTTTAATTAAGAGAATATGGAAAATCAAGAGTCATAAACAAATGACACATTTTATCTGAAATTTTGTTTTAAATAGTAAAAGGTACAAGTGATTTGTTATGTTTTGTGCGAGTTTTAGATGTGATTGGCCCTTTGTTAGATTTTTGTTGTACAAGTCTATCATAATAAAATAAAAAAGAAATAAATTCCATCATAAGTCGTTTATGATTGAGATATATATTCAAATATGAAGCATTTCACATTCAACAATGTATACTGTTTGTTCTTCAGTTGTTGGATATATGATATTTGTGAAAGTGTAATTTCATTGAACTTATTTTTCAAATATGTCGATTTATAAAGTATTTCAAAATATTTTAACTCGAGTTGAAATGTTTTTTATGAGGTACTTTTGGGTATTTGATTAGTAATTTGTTTCGCAATACTTCATAATGAATTGACTTAATGTCTAAGAGTTTTGTAGATTGAGAATTGCAAGTATTTCATGTTCATCATGTATATATTATATTTTGTTCGAAGAAATTATCATTGTAGATTGCTAAATTGCAAGCATCATGTATATATTATAATCTTTGGTTCCAAGAAATTATCGTTGTAGATTGCTAAATTGCAAGCATTTACTAATGATGTACATAATGTAAGCTCTTTTCTAGAAAACCTGTCATTGCGGATTGAGAAATTGGAAACATTTTTTCAAAATGTGCATAACATAAGCTTTTATTCTAGAGAAATTGTCACTATAAGGTTTTCTTTCAGACAGAAGAAGAAAAAAAAAAAAAAACAACTATTATTTGTGTTATTAAGCTATTAAGATCAAGGGTATTTTGGAAGTATTGTAAGCTTTTGTTCCAGGTTGTTTTTTCCTTATTATGACCAAGGTAAGGTAAGTCCCAAGACAAATATTTTTGGACATAAATGTTTTTTTTTTAATTTTTTTTTTAATTTTGAGAACATGGATTGAGAAGATTAGATAATAAGGACTTACATTCTATATCATAAATTGAGAGTCTAGAGTTTGGACATCTTTGAATAATTTCCAAGGCAAGTAACGTTTGCATACATTCAAGGCAAGGATTCGATGTACTAGGTCATTCTGGTAAAAATTTGGTATAAACAAGATTTTCAGTTTTCATTAAAGTGTATTTACATAGAAAATCACTTTAAAAAATATGTAAGGAAGGGATCAAGTTCATCATTTTGGTCAAAATTGAATTTATAGTTTTCATGAAAGTGCATTTTAAATAGAAAACCACTTTAGATATTCAGAGCCCTATATAAAATCAATGTAGTGGACACCCATTGACCATCACTTCAGCATATGACTTCTACAAATTCCTATAAGTATGAGTTGTCCACTATATTGATCTTGAACTATTCCATATTATTGTTCTCAAAAGCTTGTTTCCTTTTATTATTTCCTTCTCTTTTGTATTGGTATTTGTAGCGGTATGATAGAGAAATTGGATTAAAATTTTAGATATTGAAACCAATATCGATAAGAAATGTTGTGAAAGTAGCTCAAGGTCTGGTTTGAACATCTTGGAAACATACAGCGATGAATATTCATTTCTTGATGAATACATGAAATATTTGTCTATAACAAGATGAGGATGGCATATGAGTGAGGGATTTCCCTAGTTTTTCAAGAAGGTTATTATAATGCCAATGGTGCAATTGAGTGACTCAAGTTTTATCCATGTTAGGTATATGATATTTAATGCATGGTCTTGCATTGCTAAGTGTTTACGAAGAGGGAACTTGTGTTGTACATATTTGTATAGAAATATAGAAAGATACCAAGCCATGCCCTAATTCGTTATATCCAATTTTGTCTTTTCTTTTTTTGATTGAATGTATTTTCTCTTCCTTTAATCCCATATTAACAATATTACCTTGGTTACTAGAAGACGATGCTCTTTCAAGAATTAAGAGATTAAAACAAGATGATAAGAGTGCTTGTTGGAGAAGGCTTTTCTTATATGTTGTGAGAAGCACTGAGGGAAGGAAATTGGTAAGGATGGCATGGCTTTCCTTTCCACTCTAGCATCTGTGGATATCCCGCATTCATATCTCTTGGTTATGTTATTACAACTTGAACATGATTGTCCAGGTCATAGGTTTCCACCACTTGATGTATTCACTCAAGTTAATGCTTGATGCCACACTGAAACTTCTTTGATTACATGGAGACATGGGTTATGTTGTAACCTGTTGCATCGTCAGTTGCATCTCAACAAGAGAAATTAAAATGTAGTTAAACTCCAATTTTTTGTAATAAATAATTAAATCATGGTAGGAGGCATGGTCCATTGTGGATCCATTCTGTCAAAATATAATAGAATTGACAACCCAAGAGAAATTAAAATATAGTTAAACACTCATTGTTTTTGTAATAAATAATTAAATCATGGTAGGAGGCATGGTCCATTAAGTCAAAATATAATATAACCGACAACATTAACTCACAAACCATTTTTTTTTTTACAAATTAAATCTCAAAGGTAGGGAATTTGCAACTTAGTGCTATCTTGTTTGTTATTGTTATGAATTGAACTTTGGTCTATCTTATTGTAAGAAAGTTATTCATTAATTGGTTTGATTTAAAATTTTGACCATTTATTTTATTATTGCGCCGAGAGGCGCTTTACAGCGCAGTATGGGGGAGATCTTGTTACTCGAGCGTTTGTCGATATAGTCGGCTTAAATAACATTTGTATGAGGGAGATGTTGTAAGTCGAGTGTTTGTCGATATAGTAGACTTAAATAACATTTGTATGAGGGAGATGTTGTAAGTCGAGTGTTTGTCGATATAGTCGACTTAAATAACATTTGTATGAGGGAGATGTTGTAAGTCAAGTGTTTGTCGATAACACAAAAAAAAATACAACAAACAAATAAAAAAAATAAAACATATTATATCGGCCAAATTAAAAAGACGTGTCTCTTCGATTTAATGAAACAAATGCTATATAATACATAATACATAATACATGAAGCAAACAAGAGAATCAACAAAGACAAAAATTGCGGGAAATAGAAGAAAACCAACGAAAACAGTGATTCAGAGTTCTCCGAACAGGTAAAATTAGTTTTAATAATTTTAATTTTAAATAATAATTTTTAAAATAATGACTGGGAGCTGCGTCCTCCTCCCCTCCGCAAGCTGCGTCCTCCTCCCCTCCGCGAGCTGCGTCCTCCTCCACCCAGCTCCCCCCACGCAGCTCGCGTCCTCCTCCACCCAGCTCCCCACCGCAGCTCCCTTCCTCCCCTCCGCGCAGCTCCCCCATCCTTCCTCCCGTCGGCCCTCCTCCATGCATCTCCCCCCACCGCAGCTCCCTTCCTCCCCTCCGCGCAGCTCTCCCAGCCTTCCTCCCGTCCACCCTCCTCCATGCAACACCCCCCACCGCAACTCCCTTCCCTCCTGCTTTTCCCGTCCGCCCCCAGCCTTCCCTCCTGTCCACCCCAGCCTTCCCGCCTTCACCTGTAATTGCTGAAAAAAATATAAAATCAATGTTTAAATATTTAATAAAAACATTGTATAAATATTTAACAAAAACAAAAAAACAATGTTAAAATTAAATATTATATTTAAATATTTAATAAAAACGATGTTAAAATTATAAAATAAACAATGTTTTTATATTGAATATTTAATAAAAACAATGTTTAATTTATAATACAAACAATTTTTTTTATATTTAAATATTTATTATAAATAATGTTTAATTTAAAAAAAAAATTAAAAAGTTAAATATTTAAAAGCATAGTAGGCCTACAAATTAAATAGTATAAAGTCATGTATAAACTAATTTAATCCTAATTAGGAACAACATTGATTATAGTTAAATATTTTAACTAATTTTAACAATATTGAGTTTAACAATATTTAATTAACATTGTTAAATTGTTAAACTAATTTTATGGGGATTATAGTTAAATATTTTTATTGCAAGTATATAAATAAGAAGTACATGTGGTATAGTGGTAAGGGTGTGGGATAATGGGTGTGAGATTCGAGGTTCAATCTTCTTAGATAATATAATTTTGGGGAAAATATATTGACTTGTGTAAATATATTGAATATTTTTTTTAAATATATTGAATTTTGTAAATATTGAAATGGTGTTTTATCCTTGCATAGAATTCAATGTATTTGTTAACGCTTGACATTTTTTATTCAGAGTCTGAACTAGAAATGGAAGATGTGAATGCGGAAGATGCTATGAGACAAACAGAAGGAGAAGAATAAATACAGAATGTCGAACGTCAAAATGCATATCAAGGAAGAAAATCTAACGAAATGACAGGTAAAGAACGCGAAGAAGACTTGAAACGAAAAGCACAACAACAAAGGGAATATCAAAAAAGAAAGTTGGCGGAACTGACAGCAGAAGAACCAGAAGAACTAAGAAAACGAAACGCAGATCGACAAAGAGCATATAGAGAGAGAAAGTCAAAGCAGTCAGAAGAACAAAGAAATTGAACTATAAAACAACAAAGACAACATTCGACCAATATACCCTTAGAACCAATTGTGGGAGATGCTGAACAAAGAAAATCTAACGAAATGACAGTCAAAGAACGAGACGAAGTTTTGAAACGAAAAACAGAACAACAAAGGGAATATCGGAAGAGAAAGTTGGACGAAATGACAGCAAAAGAATGAGAAGAATGACGAAAATGAAATGCGGAACAACAAAAGGAATACCGAAAAAGGAAGTTAGAGAAATTGATAGCAAGAGTAGGAGAAGAACAAAGAAAACAAATCATTGATCGACAAAGACAATATTCAACCAATATACCCGAAAAACTAGTTGTGGGAGATGCTGAACGTGTAACGGTCAAAGAGCGAGGTGTTGATGAAATTGACCACAATATATCGGTACCATTTGAAGAGATGTATACTAGACATCGCAAATTTTGGGAACGAATTGATAAATTAGCAGAAGTGAAAGTGTGTCATGTATTCCAGGAGTCATATGCAGGAATACAAGTACGGGTCCAATGTGTTTGCGATGTCTTAGAGAGGGATGTAATAACAAATTCTCAACTAAGAACCACATAGATCCAGGAAGTCAACCGCATATCCTTCAAGATCTCACACAAGTTGAAGAGATGTTGACAGCACGTGCAAGTCCAATTTTGCAGGTGATGCATTCAATAGGTGGACAATACAAATATCGAGGACACACCATTAGTTTTCCACAGGAGATTAAAGATGTTGCTAAGAAATTGCCACGACATATTAACAACTTGGACTTAATGGTCGTTGTGCGAAAAAAAGGACGACAAGGATCCAGTTATGATTTCACTGTTAGAAAACAAAGAGTTATGGAAGCTTTATTATATAAGATTCAAAATGATCCATATTATCGATATGTTCGAGTTGATTATGACGCAGTAGAACAGTTACCCGAAAATGCAACAGATATCTCACATATGCTTAATTCTGTTACTCTTCCCGATATTGACGACGACACAGAATTTGCAATGTTGGAAGGGATACTAGGAGTTGATGACATGTTAGACGGTTTACACACAACTTCTTTTGCATCAAGGCTTCCAAGTGCACCATGAGAGATAGAAATTATTAGAGCATGGGCAAATAATCCTAATCCAAATGAAAATAATGCAAATGATGAATCGACTGATGTGCTTAACTGGCCTAGCATTGGCTCATCTCCGATTAATGAGTATAACATTGTTGGATTATTTGATATGGCATTTCGAGCATTGTTCCCTAAAGGAGAGGCTGATTGGTTACAACTGTGAATGCGAAATGTCCATCTACATGAGTATGCAAAACATCTTCTTAGATATCATGATAACAGATTTGGAAGGCACCCTCGCTTCAGATATTTTTTACTGAATATCATAATGAGACATCGTGCTCAAGCTTCCTCATCAGTTTTTGTCAAAAAATATATTGGTGAACTGCCCACAACAATGGAAGAGTTACGACAACATTTACAACATCTTCCAGATTCGAGATTGGGAGAAAGATTAATGAGATTTGGAACGGTATTAAGAGGCACACGTGCATATTGGAGCAAGTGTCGTCAAGAGTTATCGGACTTGATTCAACAGGTTGGTTGTCCGACAATATTCTTCACACTAAGTGTAGCGGATATGCAGTGACCTGATTTGCATAAATTAATGCCAAGCACAAGTCCTACAGATCCACGTGAAGCGAGAAAATGGCGACGTCAAAATGTAATTGATAATCCTCACATCGTGGCACAGTATATGCACTTGAGACATACAATGTTTCGAGAAGAGGTTTTTGAACATTTTCATCAAGCTACTGATTTGTGGAGTCGCTACGAATGGCAACATCGTGGATCTCCTCATGTCCACGGGTTTCTTTGGTTAAAAAATGCTCCCAACATGGACACTCTAAATTGGGATGATCCTACGGAAGTTATATCTGCAAAAAATTATTTCGACAATTGTGTGCATGTAGTAAATCCACGTGAGGGACATCAATGAAATATTCAAATTGGAGATAATGTAGATGATCATCCTTGTGTTAAAGGCATAGAACAAATATTTCAATCGGATCCAATGACTGATTATGAAGAACTTCTTAACTGTGTTGAGCGTCATATTACATGTAATGAAAGAAGTTGTCTTCGAAAGAAGAGAGGGAAATTGGTATGTCGGTACCACGCACCATGGGATCTATGTGACCAGTCAAAACTTTACATTGATGAAGAAGGTGAAAAAAAATATGAACCTAGACGAAATGATGACAGAGTCAATACACACAATCGTGAAACACTGATGATGTGGAGGGCTAACATATATTGGCATCTTGTAATTCCAAGCGCGTCATTACTAATTACATAGCGAAATACGTTGCTAAATCAGAAAAGGGATCTGAAAATTTCCACCATATGTTGATGCGGGTCTCTTCTATCCAGAATCCGAACGAACCAGCAGCACGTGCATATAAAAATTTGTTGTGTGAATCCATTGTTGATAGGGACATTGGTGCACAGGAGACATGCCATATGCTTCTAGAGCTTCCTTTTTCAGAATGTAGTCGTCGTTTTGTGGTTCTAAATGTTGGTATGAAGGTTTTCAAACAAGTATAGGTTGAAACATATAATGCCGACAATGATAATTCTCTGATTGATGCATATACTAAGCGACCGAAGAATATGGAGCAACTTACATTGATAGATGTTGCAAAATATTGGTCATATGACAAACGTCGCCCAGGGGAAAAATGGTTACCACGAAGTAATGCATCTATTGTACGTGTGTTTCCGAGATTTAATTCTATTCCTGATCGAAAAGATGAGAAGTTTGTTGAATTCTGTTGGTTCGAGTTGGTTTTGTACAAGACATTTCGTGACTTTCAAAGAGATATAGGCCATACATCTGATGAAATAGTACAGAATTGGGAAAATTTGCAATATGTACCTTGGCATGTTGATCACCAACCTGTTCCTACAGAAGGTTGAGTTGAATCCAACGAGGAAGAAGAACCTCCAATTCCACATAGATATTCCAGGCAACATGAATGGGAGATCATATGTGGATTATATAAAAATCAATTTATAAATTATAATGAGTTTGAGATGCTTGGACATAGGGATCTTGATCGTATGAATGATTGGAACACTGCTTTTGTAGATGAAGAGACCTCCAGTCGTGCTATTCATTTCATCTCTGATATGTGAACAAAGAAAACGATTCCTACTAATCAACATGCAAAGTCTTACTCAATTGATAGTTTGGGTGATAAGCAAAGAATAGCATATGATGTTATCCTTGAGCATAATAGAACGGGTGTTTATCCACTACGCATGATAATTCAAGGAACTGCAGGAACCGGAAAGTCATATTTGATTGGAGCCATTAAAAATACACTTGATAATGTCTCTCATCCAGGGAAAAGTCCATTACTTCTTTTGGCTCCTACGGGGGTGGCAGCTTTCAACATATCCTCAAGAACTGTTCATTCTGCACTTCATATACCGATCAAAGAAATGAATCCTTTACGAGGGGCGACTTTAATTAACTTACAAGAAGAGTTGAGGAATGTAAAATATATTTTGATCAATGAAATGAGTTTTATAGGAAAAAATCTATTAATCAAAATAGATTCAAGACTTCGCCAAGCCTTCCTAGAAAATGCTAATATACCTTTTGGTGGAAGATCAATTATATTGGTCGGTGATTTGGGACAATGGCCACCTATCATGGATAAGCCTGTATATGCATCAGAAGGTATTGCAAAAGAATTGTGAAACGCATTCGCAACAGTTGTGACCCTCGATACCGTGTTTCGACAGATTGGACAAAGCAATGAACAAATATCTTTTCGTAAAGTGTTAATGAATATTAGAGATGCAATTCCAACAATAGAGGATTGGAATTTACTGATGACTCGCATAGATACTTCCTTACATGCTACAATGAAAAAGTCCTTCGATAAGGTGATACATTTGTTTGCGACAAATGATGATGTAAACTGTCATAACAAGCATTTAATAAGAAGCCTAAACTGTCCCATTGCGACCAGTATTTCAACATCTGTAAGAAGCAACTATTCTATGGAAGGAGATGAAGAAGGGTTGGAACTTGAATTACTTATAGCCATAAGAGCAAGGGTAATGCTCACATCAAACCTATGGACTGATGCAGGACTTGTCAATGGTGCTCTTGGAGTCATACAACAAATTGTATATAACCCTAGAAGTTCGCCTCCAGAACCACCGACGTATGTTTTAATAAAATTTGATAATTATGTGGGGGGACCATGGGATGAATCGTTTCCTCAAGTTGTTCCTATTACTCCTATCGAAAGAGGTAATAAAAAACAACTTCCATTGAAACTCGCTTGGGGTTTAACAATCCATAAGTCACAAGGATTGACATTGGAGAAAGCTACTATTAGTATTGGAAAGCAAGAGAGGCAAGGTATGACATTTACAACAATATCTTGAGTTAAAGATTTGGCAGTTCTACGATTTCAACCTCCATTCTCATATGATCGATATGAGAAGATGTCAAAAATACCAGGTGCGAAGATAAGAAAAGATGAAGAAGATAGATTGAGAATGATCACGATGTGAACCATATTTTCATTTATTTAATCCTTTCAAAATTATTGTCTCTATTTTCTAGTTTAACAATTTATTCAATCCTTAATACTTATTACTTACATTATTCTAATCCTTGTAAATGTATATGTGTTTTCAACTTAACCTGTTCCTTACAAAGCTGATCAAACTCCAATTTTGTGTCACCGCCCACGACTCAAACCAGCCTAGATCCAAATCCTAGGCTCTATCAAGCGCCGAGAGGGATAAAATCTCTCGAGGTGCAAACCTTGGCTCAGGTATTGCACTCAAGGAGAGGTTTGCACCTCGGGAGATTTGATCCCTCTCAGCGCTTGATAGATCCTAGGATTTGGATCTAGGCTGGTTATTATGAATGTTGTAAAATTAATTCCGCATGTGAGCATAATAAGGGAATTCTAAAAAAAAGTTGAATTTCAATTCTCATTTTCTTAATATCATAATGATGAATTTTATTTTTTTCTTATAGGGTTTTAAGACTTATCCAAAGACATGTTCTATTTATGGGAATCTATTTTTTTTGTAAAATTAATTTTATTCTTTATTCTTAAAAGAAATATAGTTTCTTATGAGCTTGGTGTTAATATCATCTTTATAGTACATTTATTTCTCATATTCTCTATCTATTTATTTGTGGTATAGTTTTTATTTTTATTTTTAATTTAGTTATATATGATGTTTTCTATATTATTAATATTTTGAAAATAAACTTCACTTAAATTCTCTAATGATTAGCAAATAAACAATATATTTATATCACCATCTCTTAAATTTCAATTTCAATTTCAATTTATTTTAATTTAAAAAATATTATAATTTGTATGCTTCACTACTAGAGAAGCTCTTTCAAATCATTCTCAAAGACCTTACAACCTCAAAAACTAAATCGTATGAAACCATGTCTAAAATTTAAACAAAGTTTAAAGTATTTTCTTCAAATCATATGCTAAACATTTTTTTAAAGTATTTATTAAAATGCTACCCAAAGTGAAACTAAAATTAAATTTGAAAGTTTGTATCAATGTTACTACATGAAGAATGATCTAGTGCCTTTTTTTATGGAATCTATTGAATATGTTGGTTTCGATGTCTTAGCTCTGCATTTCATGCAGTGAAACCCCTACACAGTCCTCTACATGAAAACGATGTTGATCCTGCCCACCTGATTGGATCTGGTGGAAACAAAGCAATAGACCTGAGTTGATCCTCGATGGCCATGCCAAGAAGGCGGAAGCAGATCCCTCAGCCCAATGAATAGAAGACGATTCTTGGGGAACAGTTCAACCCCTCGTGTGATGTTGAAAAAAGAAAGGGCCGAGTAGGGTCGTACACACCCAAAAGTAGAGAATAGTCATAAACTTTGAACAAGACAACATGTCATGAAACAACTGAAAGTCAAGATAAAAAATGACTAAGCACGTGCATCCCAAAGGCAGCTACAATACCAAGGTATGCAATAACTTCTCCAAAAGTCTCTAAATATATCCAATACATGCATGATCACACAATCATATGTAATTTTATGGGGTTATGGCCATCTGAACATGCCCTCACTAGATGGATCAAGCATAAGTGGAACCCTAAATGCCACTATGACCTCAAGCTTGGATCCAAAGTATTTTTTACTATTATCTTTAATCATCCCGATGACTATATAGCAGCCTTTGAAGGCGGTCCATATTTTTTCAATGTGGTTGGTCTGTATATGAGACCCTGAAAAGAAAATTTAGTCCAGAGAAAGAAGACTTCAAAGAAGTTGTATCTGACTCTTCTCTCTTCCGCAAGAATATTAGGATGTGACCACCCTAGAAGGTATAGGCTACACTTTGGGAAGATTTCTCAAAATCTATGAATCTACCTTAAATGAGAGATATACTTCCTTTTCCAGAATCCGTGTCTACATGAATATCTCACAACCCCTTCCAGATTCCATATGTATCGATTACCAAGATACAGAGTGGACCCAAATTATTGACTATGAGCACATACCCTTCCATTGCAGAAAATGCCATGAGCATGGCCACCTCTTCTGAGAATGCCCTTTGAATAAAGTTTCTTCAAGTAAGGATCCCTCTAAAAAAAAAGATCAGGACGACTTTACTAAAGTAGCTAGTAGAAGAAGAAACAATAAAAATCCAATATCCCCTCCCACAGAAAAAGAAACAATCACTAAGACTCAATTTGAAACCCTAGCCACTGCCCCAGAGGAGATGGTCACTTCCAACCTTGAAGTGGCTACCAACCCTACTCAACCCAACATAATAGAAGAAAATAACTCTGATGCTGGCATGTAAGACTATCAAGAAGATATGGATGATTCAGAACTCAGAGACTTGGATTTCCGGGAAATTGAGGAATCCCGCAAACACAAAATTCCTATCTCTAAACCTCAACTAGAACTCTTTGAAAAAGCGGTCATTAAATCCAGAACATACCCCAACAAGAGTCGTAACAGAAATTCAAAATACCCAGGGTTATGAATCAAAAGCAATGGAAAAAAGGATCTCAAGAGGCAACATCAAGATGACAAAAATAAAGGAAGAAGAACCAATAGGAAACATCTGGACGAGGTAGGCAACTTGATGCTAGACTTAGGCTGATACAATCAGCTAACCGAGTTCTTTTCTACCCTCTCCTCTCCTCATAAATGAAGATCATCTCGTGGAACATGCGAGGGCTAAACAAACCCTCCAAGCAGTGTCTCCTTAAGAATAAAATTGCAATGGAAAATCCAACTATCATTATGATCCAAGAAACTAAGTGCTCTACCTAAACTATGGAAAAAATTGCCCAAATTTTTTGGAAATCCTTAACCACTATGGTTGTAGATGCCATAGGAGCCTTGGGAAGCTTGGAAATTCTGTGGAATCCTAATGATATTTGTCTAGACAATTTTGGGGCTACCCCCAGAACCCTGTCTTCCACTTATCACCTCATTGACACCAAAAAGGGGGGTTTGGTTACCAACATCTATGGTCCACAACTCACAAACCACAAGAATGAGCTTCTTACCCACCTCCAATGGATTCATGACTCTCACCAAAATGATCACTGGATTTTGGGGGGTGACTTCAAATTATCACCAACCTGAAGGAAAAAAAAGGAGGAGTCAAAAGATTGGATAAGGACAGTGAAGCCTTCAACATTTTTATTGATACCAATAGAATGATATATTTGGAAACAACAAAATTCATCTAAAGCTGGAACAATCGTAGAGGAAAACACCACCAAATTGCCTCAAGACCGGATCTCTTTCTCTTGTCCACCGATCTGTATACTCAAGGAGATAACTGGACTGCTACCATCCTCCGTGCTAACGGTTATGATCAGTTCCCTATCTTCCTTCAAAGTACAGGATATAGAGATTCTAATAATAGACCTTTCCGCTTTGAAATTTTTTGGCTCACCCATACTGACTTCAAAGCTAACATCAAATGTTGGTGGAATGAATTTGTTATTAAGAATGGCTCTCTAATGTACACATTTCAACAAAAACTTAAAAACCTAAAACAAAGAATCAACGACTGGAAAAAAACAACCTTTGGAAATATCTTTGAATAAAAAATGAAAATTGAGGAAAGAATGGCTCAGCTCTAGCAAGACATCATTCTTTCCGGGAGCTCTGACATTATGGCTTAGGAAGAAACCCTCCTCAGTTTTCAATTGAACAAAAGGCTCAAGAAAGAAGAGATTCTCTGGAAGCAAAATTCCAGAGTAACCTGGTTAAAAGAGGGGGAAAGAAATACCAAATTCTTCCACAACTCCATGCTTCAATGTGGGAAACAAAACAAAATCACTATGCTCAAAGATATCATTGGAAGAACTATTTATTAGCATGAGGAAACCACTTCTGACCTCAATTCCTTCTTCAAAAATCTCCCCTCCGAACCGCATATTGATAGAAGACAAGCAATTGAGGAAATTACCAGAAACATCCCCTGTCTTCTTAATAGAGATTAGAACGAAGGACTGATGAGGCCGATCAGCATGCACGAGGTGGAAATTGTGATGGCGAACATGCAAAAGGGGAAATCCCCTGGACCTAATCGCTTCACCACGAATTTATTCCATGAATGTTGGGATATTATAAAAGAAGAAGTTCTGGATATTTTGGAAGTCTCCCATCAAATAAAGGGCATCCTTTCTTCCTTTAACGCCACCTTCCTTACTCTCATCCCCAAAGGGACCAATCCTACAACCCCTGGCAAATTCCGACGGATTTCACTATGCAACATCATCTACAAAATTATAACTAAAGTCTTTGTGAACCACCTCAAACTTATCCTCCACCTACTCATCTGCTTGGAGCAATCGATATATGTTGAAGGAAGGAAAATTCTTGATGGTGTCATACTTGCTCACGAAGTCATACATTCTCTCAAAGTTACCAAAAAACCAGGTATGCTAATCAAGCTAGATATGTCCAAAGCCTTGGACAGGTTAAATTGGAACTACATCTCAAGTGTCTTGCAGGCCTTTGGTTTTTGACAATATCTAATTGACTAGATCCTCGCTCTCTTATCCTCTGCCTTTTTCTCCATCCTTGTAAATGGTGCATTGACGAATCCTTTCTCTCCCTCTAGAGGCATCTGATAACGAGACCCTCTTTCTCCTTTCCTCTACATTATGATGGAAGAAGGATTAGGAAGAGCTATCAAAGCAGAAATCCAGAATGGCAATCTTACTGGAATCAAACTGTACAGAGATGCTCCAACTTGCTCCCATCAACAATTTTTATATGACACCCTTCTAATGGGACACCCCTCTTACAAAGAAGCTAAAAAATTCAAAGCCATTTTAAAACACTTTGAGAAAGATTCTGGATCCTGCATAAATCTGGACAAATCTCAACTCTTCTTTTTTAACACCAACCCCCTCATACAGAGAAGAATCTATAGATGTCTCGGTCTTACAATAAACAACCTAAATTCCAAATATCTTGGTGCTTTTCTCATGGAAAAAGTTCTCATACAATCCAATTGGAAAATCTCCTGACCCTTCTCAACAATCAACTTGCTAGTTGGACATTTCACTCCCTCAACCTTGTTGGAAGACTCATCCTAGCCAAGTCTGTGTTCCAAGCCATGCCCCTCTATCTCTTCTCTATTTTGGATGCCCCCAAATGCATTAACAAAAGAATTAGAAATATCCCGAGGAACTTTCTTTGGGGAAGTAATGAGCTCTAGTCCATTGGGAGGAAGCCTGCCAACCCAAGCTAAAAGGGGGACTTGGGCTCAGAGACCCATGCCTCTTAAATCAGGTCATGGGATCAAATCTTTGGTGGAAATGGATAACTCACAATTAGGAACCATGGGCATTCCTCTGGAAAGCCAAATATAGCTCCAACTGGAACCAACAGGTACTATAGCTAGGTATTTCTCCCAGTGCAAAGGGGATCACACTGTATTTCTCAAGTCGAATCAGGTGTGCAAGTAAGATACTATGTTCAAAAATCTGCATGTGCTTCATGCATATTTATGCAAACCATTTATTATTTATTTTGAACCCAAACATGTGTGCAAGTAAGATACTATGTTCAAATATCTGTATATGCTTCATGCATATTTATGCAAACCATTTATTATTTATTTTGAACCCAAACATTTTCTTGCATAATTTCGTAGAAAAAAAATTTGAAAGTTTTGACTCTTTAAAATACAATAGCTACAATGAATACTAAATACTATCACTAGCCTTCACAGGACAGACTTACTGGACCAGATCCAATTTAAAAAACTGATTCAATAACGTTATGCATGTTATTTTTGTATGTGTACTAGATGCTGGTTATTGATACATACCTATTAAGAGTCTCAATTTTGTCTCTGCCACTGCAAATATTGTCAAAGCCACCCTGTAGAATAAAACAAATGACAATAATTAGCCCGAACAACCAACCACTATAACCTTGCGCTTTAAGCCCGATCGATGAGATGAGAAGGCCTTCGTTACAATTAAATGGGTTTCTATCATGGAGCTGTTTTTATGGGATATTCTTATTCGATAAACCAGAAGATGCGGAGCAAACAAAAAATAAAAATATTGAAAGGAACCAGTATAACTACTTTAGATTTTATTGCTTCATCTAGTGGGTTAAAACTGTTGGTTATGTAAGATACCTGGACCACCCCAGCCACTGTGCCTACTCAGATATACTTCCATGTGCTATTTGTGACCTCACTAGCCATGATAAAAAAAACTTGCACATGTTTGATAACATGATTCTTTAGGTCTTTGCATCTACAGGCACAATTTTGTCATCGCCCAACCATGGACTGCCTATGGTGCACACTGCAAGCTTCCATCCTATCCTCTTGTGTTGGGTTGCATTGGTGTATTATCTTGAAGATGTAGGTTCTAAGCAGGGAGTGCTCTTTCCTACACTTGGGTGCTCGTCGAGTAAATGTGTGAGCCTGGCAATACCATTCATAAAGGACGAGGTTCAGGCATGGATGCAAATATTCCTACAGATTTTAGGGGTGTAATTGGTAAAGTGTAACTACTTATCATCAAATCTATCTTTTTTTCATATTTCCTCAGCTAATAACTTTCCACGCAAGACACTTATTGTCTCATTTCTCATCATGTGTTAAACATAATACAATACACACACATAATCCCAGTATGCATGTAGGATTAAACGTGTTAGTGGTGACTTGAGTAGGTTGCAAGGTGGCGGTCGTTTTTATCCCAGCATGCATGCAGGATTAAATGTGTTAGTGGTGACTTCAGTAGGTTGCAAGGTGGTGGTCCTTTTTATGCTAAGCTGTGATTGTATCATTTACAAGGACGCCTCCTCCCACCACAGACACATCCGATGGTCATATGGTGTATATCTTTTAAGCGCTTGCATGGGGTACCGTACATGACTAAGTAGCAAGGATTAAGTGCCAAAGGGTCGTATTAACATGGTAAGTCTTATTACGGATACAATGATGGCAGAGAGTATGTATTAGGTTATACTGATAATAATTAATAAGCTTTTACCATTGATTTATGCCAGATTAATAATTACGTACGTGTTTCATATTGCAAGAAAGCAGTAGAGTTGGTAAGCTTATCACTCTAAGGTCTTGTAATAATAGTAATTTGGAGTCAGTAGTAGCACACCTATAGATGATTATAAAATACTATTTTGCTGCTGAATCATACACTTGTTACATGATGCAAGTATAGTATGCATTATCTGAATAAGTGTTTTATCACTAAGGATTAAAGCTGGAGTGATATATCCTTGACGACAAATAAAAATCAATAATATTTTCACTCACTTAGACGTAATACTAGTGGCCCCTTGTAATAATTGTTGAATTGCTCATTACGACCGAGGAACTATTCCATAATAACCTTAATGCAACTATTCACCTTTTCTATTTACCACCTTTTCATTCTGAACCTCAAAAAACTTAGTCATTGGACGCCGGCGCTTTCAAACCCCACTTGCTTGATGAATCTTCTATATTTAGCATTACTTAATCTAAAGTTAAGTTCTTCCTTAATCCAACAACTTCATAACACGTAGCACCTTCTTGCTTTGAAAGAGGACCTGCTTATGCCAATGGTCACCTACTGCATTCGCTAATAAAGCCCGTGTGGACTAATAGCATGAATAAATTATCGAAACAATATTTAAAAAACATTGAATCTATTTGATTCAAAGCAAATTCTGCAATACAATTTGGCTTATTGAAACTCTAATAAATAATAGAATTACTTTATTTTTACATTTGATGGTAATACATGCTAGTTGCATTATTTTCAACTATTTTCTTTAGATGCATCAAAAAATCAATGCTTCTACGGCAGGTATAAGCTGCCATGCAGCCTTGTTTCTCTTGGTTCCATCATATCATCCAACCATCTTTAAATCGGAATGGTTTTTAGATTATATTGCTTATATATTTAATGATATTGTTTATTTAGACTTTAATTTCTCTTAATTTCACCTTATCATCTAACTCATTTTCAAATTAGAGGATATATAAGACAAATTAAAGAATACATAAGATTCTAATATTTACATGATTACAAAGAAAGAGTTATATTTAATTGAAGTGCTTTTTTTAATGAGAAAAAATATCATGATTTGAGAAAAGTATTTATCTAATATTTAAGTAGAGGATACATAAAATCTTAATATTTACATCATTGTTATGATTGAAAAATTATGAAAGTGAGAATGTTCAAAGAAAGCGTTATATTTATTTAACTGAAGTGCCTTCTTTATGAGAAAATATATCATGATTTGAAAAAAGTATCTATGTACTATCTTGCTTAGTTATAATGAGATATTGGTTGTTGTGAAGGGCCAACAAAATTTAAAAAAAAAAAAAAATTTTAAGGAGATGATTCGTTGACAATTTTTCCTTAGTTGAATTAGAATCATTTTATATAATATGTGATTTATAAGGTATATGTCTATAACATATAACAACAAACATATTGGTGGGGATTGACCCAATTGTGAGCATGGATGAAGAATATGTTCTATTGATGAAACCATACAAACTCTACATCGCTTTGATTATGCTACACTCAACAAAATCAAGAGAGTTAATACTATATTTTCTCATACATACTGGATTACTGCAATGGAATTGGGTTTTGAAGGTAATGAGTCTACTGAATGGACTAGGTACATTTGCAAACTAAACTCTATAGGTTGCATACTTTCTCTCGAAAATGACAGCATTATCTGGTCAAGTAACAAAGCTACAGGCACAGTTACTGCAAATTTAACCTACAAGGCTATTATCACTCACCGTGGCATGTATCCTACAAACTCCAGTGGTATAAGGTTATTTGGAAGTGGAAAATTCCTGTGAAGGTTCAATGTTTTATGTGGCATGCATTATAAGGAAGTCTGAAAACTTGGGCAAATCTTGTTAAAAGAGGATGGGTTGGCCCAAGTGATTGTTATTTATGCAGGAATAATTATGAATCCACTCAACATATCCTGGTGGAATGTGAGTTTACAAGAACTCTGTGGCAACAGGTCACTGCACACTTTAAACTGGATCTGACATGGGAATTGAATAATTTTTTGGACAGTGTATATAAGTGGCAGATGACTTGCAGAAGTATTCCACACCTACCAGCATTGATTTCTTGGCATATTTGGTGGGTAAGGAACAAAGATTTATTTGAAGATAAAGACCCCAGTTTATATTACTCATTCAATATGATACTGGCTACATTAAAGGATTTCAATTATAATACTGGACCGGTGGGCACAAGACAGCTTGGAATTTTCAACATCCCTCACCATAAACCGGTTGGTTTTTTTTATGGTTCGGCAATTGATGGAGCATGTGCTGTTGGGGGTGTGATATATCTCAACAAAGACCATTATTTCACACTTATGATGAACTGTGGAATAGGAACAAATACTAAAGTTGAATTATTTGGGTTATGGTGTGTAATATCTATTGCCGCCATTATGGGTTTGTATGTACTCACTGTTTTTGGTGATTCTAGGGTGACGATAAAATGGGCTCAAAAAGAATATAATTTAAATATCCTGTCATTACATCAGTGGTGTAGGTGAAAAAATTCTATTTTTCAAAGACATTACTTTTGAACATATCTTTCGGCAATACAACCCGTCTGCTGATGCACCTTCTAAGGAAGCACATGGAGGTGCATAAGGTATTGTCTATTGGGAGGAATTCCAGGAGAATTAGAGCAGCGAAAAGGGATTAGTCAATATGTTTGACCATTTGCAGTTTTAAATATCAAGTTTATCCTCTGATTTTTTGTTGTTTTGATGATTATCATATGATAAGTGACAATATTGCAGAACATTAGTATCGTACTGAACATAAATTTAGTTAAGATTTATGAAATTTCGTACTATTTGATTCATTTTAATGAATATCTAGTACGACTTTTTTCATTGAAAAAAAAACATAACAAAAAAAATTAAATAAATTTATTTTAGACATTAAACATTTAACATTAACTTTAATTTCAATATATGAAAGTTTAATTTTTAAAATGAAAATAAAAATAAAAAATATTAATCTTAATTTTAAAATTCTTGCTTCATTTTCTTTAAAAAGTTAAAGTATTTAATATTAAATTTTACAATTATAAAAAATAATTAAAATATAAAAAAATACAATATTATTCTATTTTACATCAATATACTTATCTTATTCATTATAATTCAATTATAATGAAAATCAAATCCAAATTATCAATAAAAATTCTAGAAGATGCTTAACTAAATTATCAATAAAAATTTTAAAATACATTTGTCTTACTCATTATAATTCAATTATAATGAAAATCAAATCCAAATTATTAATAAAAATTATAGAAGATGCTTAACTAAATTATCAATAAAAATTCTAAAAGATGCTTAATAAAAACCATGACAACAATATATAATCAGTCATTATTAAATAAACAGCTGGACACCTTTAAGATAATCACTTTATCTAACATAACCCATAATATAATCAGTCATTATTAAATAGACAACTGGACACCTTTTAAGATAATCATTTTATATAACATAAACCATAATGACTTTAAGATAAACTTTAATGACTTTATCCAACCCTTTTAAGATTGTTGTTTGCTTAACCCTAAAATAAAGATGACTTTTTTTTCCAGCGATAAAATAAAGATGACTTTATCAAGACTTTTAAGATTGCTGTTTGTTAAACCCTAAAATAAACACATAAATATTATTATTTTTGAATATACACAAAAATAATATTATTATTATTATTTTCTGACACTACAACTATACCTACACCTCCCTAGCGAACTTCCTAACCTTAATTCCATATGCAAAAATATTATTATTATTACTTCCTTTGTTTCCTGAGAGTGCCCACCATTTACTTCCTTTTGGTTTCCTTACAAAGTGCCCTACCAATTTTACTTCCTTTTGGTTTCCTTCTAGAGTGGCCAACTAATTGTAATTAATTCCTTTGGTTTCCTTACCGAGAGCCAACAACATAATCATCTTTGTAGTTGCATTGGCTGATGCACGTTATCCACAATAAATGCTATAGCAACAAGGCACTTTTATAAAATGGACCAACTTCAATTAGCTGCCGTGGCCTGTATGTGCATGTGCAGAGACATGTACTGCTAATTCTAATCTTATTTGATGCTTCATGTCTGTTGAGTTAATAAACTGACGTCTTTGTTTTATATATAAAATGCCCATCTCCGTTTGGCTTGGCTGGGTCTGTCGTCGGGCAGGCAGACACAATCTCCAGGAACACACACTGCTGGCATTATTTAAATTTGTGTTATCACGATTCCAATCTGCTATCCTTTCTGTCGAACATGCTTTGGTTGTGTAAAAATGAGTCGTATTAATATGCCCCATACATGAGTCACATAGAGAGGAATAAGCAGATCCTGATCCCGAGAAGCGATTGAGCATTGATCGCAATCATGAGTTCCGCCCTCATGATTTCTCTTGGAGCGGCTCTGCACTCATTCATGCCCGCTGCTGTTCGTAGTCACGGCAAGCACAGGAGGTCACGGAGCATGCCGCCCTCCACAGCCCACCCGATCCTCGCTGATTTTCAGAACCAACTTGGAGCTAAGGTTGAGATACTCATGCAACAACAGCAGCAGCCAGAGTTGTATAATTTTTCTGTAGCTTGGCTTGGACAAGTCCTGGACGTGGTGCTGTTTATCTATTCCAATGTGAAGGATTTGTACCCGCACATGCAGATAGACAATAATTTAGACGGCAAATGGTTGAGCCAACATATGGAGGACCTGGTCAATCTTCTTGATGTGTGCAATGTTTTGAGAGAGAGCATCTCAGAAATCAAGAAGCACAACATGTCAGTACAGATAGCCCTCCATGGCTTATTTCACGCCAGTGCCCAGCTTCCCTGTGCATTAAACCATGAGCATCTGATGAATGTTCAAGTGGTCAAAGCAAAAAATTCCCTTGGTAGTTGCAGTGCTGAGTTAAGGAAGAACAAGGACATGAAATCAAAGTTGGCGAAATGCATGTCTACTTTGAAGCGAATGGCCGATAGCCTTCACCCAACAACAGCAACGGCAACATCAATGGGCGGATCAGGAATTGAAGAAGCCATCAACGAAGCGAAGGCCGTCACCATATTTGCCTGCACTACAATTGTGGCTGCTCTTTCCGTCAATACACCATGCCGGTCCTTTATGCCAGCTGGTGCAGGCTTTTCTAGAAAGAGGAATAAGATCATTCCTAGCCCTCTTTCTCCTCTCATTGACATTAACAGGATGGCCAACATGATGGAACACAAGATAAATGAAGCGATGGAGATGCAGAGAAAGAGATCAAAGTTCCTGTTGCATGAGTTGAACAGGGCGGATATTACATTTGGAAACCTCAACAATTTGCTGGACAGATATATGATGAACAAGGCATCCAAGTCGTCATCCAGCCTGCAAGATGAACTGAAGGACTGCATCCATGCCGTCAACATGTCCGCCACAGAGTTGGAAAGCGCTCTCAACCACATCGACCAGAGAGTGAATGAACTCTTCAGATTTCTGATCTCCAGCAGAGTTGCACTCTTGAACAGTCTCGCTACCATCTCTTCATGAATACATTCCCTCGTCATGACATCTTCATACACACATACACTCCCTTTACGGGCATATACATTACTGTAGCTGCATATACATTTATACAAATCAAAATCAAGTGGTTTCTTTTTACTGGTTATCAAAATCAAGTGATTCCATTTTTACTGGGTATTCTTGTGGTTATGCTTGAATTTGTCGTAATTGTACGTTGATTTATTCACTGATCAACTTTTTTTCTTTCACTGAAAATATTTAAGACTACTTATATATGTAAATGTAACAACAACGCAGCAGTGCAGATGCAGAATACAGTATGTAAATGTCACAACAACGCAGCAGTGCAGATTCAGAATACAGTCACACACCATCAACACCCGAAGACCAAATATAGCTAGTCCAGTCCAATACAACAAAGCAAATTGATTCACTAATTAACTTTAAATATATAAGATTAACTTTATATATATAACAGATTATTTCTTTTTAATATATATATATTTGAAATTTCCTCGTATATACAGGTTGTATAGATAAATAAATTCTGGTTGTAACTTGGTTGAAATTTCCGTTTATTTAGTGTCCATATACAGCCTAGAAATTGGTTCACTGTCCACACTGATAATTTTGACAGAATTAAACAAAGAAAACACTCTACCAATCTATAAACGGTGTTCTCTAATGATGTGCTAGTTTAGAGAACCATTCAGCAATCCACGAACGATTTTAACAAGTGTACACTTCTATAATTCAATGATATAGATTTTTACTTGTGCATATCTAAATTTATGTTTTAACTTTAACTTTGTTATAATTAAAGAATAATTAAATTATTTAAGATGTTGCATTTCTTTTAGATTATAATAACACTTTAGCTAGTGATATATTCATAATTAAGAATAATTTAGGTTATTAATATTGTTAAAATTTGAGATTATATATATATATATATATAATAACTAAGAATAATTTAGGTTATTAATATTGTTAAAATTTGAGATGATGATCATTATATATGTGTGTCTAAATTAATTTGATATTTAAAATTTACTAAGTATGATAAAGTATCTCATATGGGATGATTGCTAGGCACAACAATGGTATTAATGATGATAGGACGGGGAATGATGAGCATGCTCGATCAGTTGGCGTAGTGGATGCGGTGGTGATGTTGATGACTACGCGGCATTAACTCTCCCCTGCTCTTGAGAGACGATATGACCAAACCACACAAGTGCAATCATGGTGCGTTTAAAGCAGAAATCAATCTCGGATTCATGGTTGATATGCCAAACGTTGATGGAAACAAGACCACGTTAGTCCATTTGCTCCTCGGTAGTATGAACTCTATCGATCATCCTACGCCTTAGCATGCTTAGGGTGAAGGTTTGTAATTTTTTCCTTAGCGAGTGAGAGATGAAAGAAAGTACAACATGGTCTCAGAGCATCACAGAGCCCCTAGCAGGGGTGGCCACGACTGCCGTGAGCGCTCACAAGAGACGATCGGCACGGGCATAGATCGCAACCTTGCTTTGATGACGGAAACATTGTTGGACATTCAAAATGATATTAGGGATGAGGAGGAAGACATGCAAACCAAGATTAAGGAAATTGGACACTGAGTACAGATTGTGATCGAATGGTGCATGGACATAGCTGAGCTCTTCCACCTCCCCTCACCACTGCTTTCTATTATTGAGGACCCTGACGCTTTCAAATATGAGCCAAAAGCGGAGGCCGAGAATGTGTTGAACCCTACGGAGGGTAACGCCCCTATGGATAATCTCCTAGCTATTAAAGAGGAAAACCAGATTGTGAATGCTGAAAACCCTATGCAAAAGGAGAATCCTGTGAAGGCTAGTACCAATGACAATAAGTGTGAGGCCCTAGACCTTGACATGGACGCAATTGAGCCTCCTAAGACCAAGCAGCATACGGACCTAGACTCCTCCAAGTAGATCTCTTTCGTTGTCAGCTCTGGTTTGACAAGTTGCCTACCCTAAGGTTTTTCCAGTACTATGTGCATGCACAGTTTTAGTTATTATCATTTTAGATATGTCTAAAAGCTACCAATCTTATGTAAGGATCCCAATAGAAGCTATTACGGAGATTGTTTGTCATATGTTTTTCAGATCTTTTGACTCTTGAAGTAGGTTGTTTTCTCTTGCTGAGAGGCTCGGTTGGACTATATATTTTTGTAAATTTCACAATGATATAATGTAAGTATTAATTACAAAAAAAAATATGATAAAGTAAACCGCATAGACTAAACACAATATTGGGAAATATGGACCATTAAAATGTGAACAGTAACATTGTCTCTCCCACTTATTCTCATTCTATATTTTCCTCTTGGAAATGACCTAAATATCTATACATGATTTTTTATATATTTCAAATTGGTTGAGAGATGTTGCTGACAATAACATATAAGATTCAATGTACCATGATCCTTATGCCAATAGGCGTATCCACAAGAGATTAGTGCATCCTACTAACATTATAATGGTTGAAGGGCTTGATATGTTTCGTATCTCGAATATGGGCTAGCCTTAAAGATGAATTTGCAAAAAGGAATTTTTTTCTTTTAGCTTCCTTTTAGATGTATCATGTGCTATAAATATGGTCATGTGGTTGTTGAATGTTGGAGACCCTTCCAAAACAATATATGGATTTAGAAAAACATGATTGGTATAAGGGTTAGTTTGAAAGGTAGGGTAAGGGATTTGAAGGCTATCAATGAACAAGAAGTTTCAATGGATATGAGGGTTGGTAAGATGTTAGAAGAAGAAGCCTTGGAAGAGGAATTTGAAGAACTAGGAAGAGGTGAGCCTAAGATAATCGCTACACCTGTGGCTTCTCATTAGCATTGTGGGGTCAAAGATCTAGATTTGGAGTTTATGCAATTCAAGGACCCAAGTTAACTTGATTTAGGTATGTCTCTTAAGGATCTAGTCCAATTTACAATTTAATTTAGTTGGGTCTGGGAGGGTTGATTTTGATGATTTATCAAGAGATAAGGGGGAATTTTATTCTTGGCATATTAAACATAAGGTGGGATGCAAACTATCAAGTGTGACTATGATTTTGAGGCCCATCAACCAAGAATTTGTCTTGCTTGCATCTCTTTATAAAGACCCTTTAGTATGTGGTGATTTGGTTGTAGGGGGTTCAAGTCCTATATGGAAATACCTAATCTAGTGTACGAGATCTGGTTATAGGAGATCCAATTTAATCTCAACAAAGGAGAAATATCTATTTGAATCTATTTCAAGGAATCATGTTCAACTCTGGGGGTTGTTAAATTTAATAGTCCCCTAGCAAGGGATGCATTGTGATCTTTATTTCCTTTTAAACTATAGAGGTTTAGGCATTCTCCCTAAGAGATATGCCCTCAAGGGACTAGTCGAGTCTCAAATTCCTAATATTATGTTATTAGAGGAATATTTAGGTGACGGAAACAAATTTTTAGAAGAGATGGGAAGTTGGTAAAGGATAGGGAATGTTGAACTTATTGGATGTTGGGAGTATATCGGGGGGTTGATTACATTCTTGATTAGGGGTTATTAAAGGGAAATGTGTTAATTGGTCATGCAAGGGAGAGAGATCCAATTTAATATTAGCGCATGAGAAGGCTATATTTGAAGTTATTTCAGGGAAGCATTGTTAGGATATTCCTATACTCCATCCTAGTCCCACCAGTATTTTGATCATTTACATTTTCAGTCATGCATGCACTTTTAGGGTTTGCATGCATTCTAGGGATTGCATGCATTTTGCATGCATCCCAGTCATCAGTCCAACACCTAGCCCTCAGTTATCCATCCCCTGAGAGCTTCTAACTGATCATTTTTAGCCCTCCAGTTGCTTAATGTGCCCTTCTTCCTTGGTTTTAGGAAGCAACTCACCCTTCTTCACCTACCAGTCCAGTTGTCTTCAGTTTATACTCAGTTACACTCAATTACACTTAGTTACACTCAGTTACACTTAGTTACACTCAGTTACACTCAGTTACACCTACCAGACTCAGTTTTATTGATGGTTGACAGTTACTTGAGCATTGATGACTCCACTGATGATGATGAAGACTTCCAGTTGTGCTCCGATGACACCAATTGTGCTCCGATGACACTCCAGTGATCCTTTGATCACTCCATGAAGGCTAATTCAAATTTCCACCTTAGGCATTTGAATCCTCATGCATTGTACTATTTATTTGTCCATATTGTGATTAATTAACTAGTGTGTGTGTAGTATTTTTTTGCTTCTATCCAAGTTCTACTGTATTATTATTCTATTTCTCATTATACTGCATTGACCACTCGTCTTCTATTTTCTTGCTTAATCAATTACTTTCTTGTGAGGTATACATCATCTCTTAGATTTTTTGTGATGATTTTCACATGGTATCAGAGCATGTTGAGAGTATTGTTTATCTCCATTCCTGAGATTTTTTTGCAAGTTATTACCAAGATTTCAAGTGCAACAGTTTCTGCATTCTTGCAGCAGTAGCAGTTGCAGATATTCTCTATTGTTTTTGCAAGTCTTCTACAACTTCAATGTTTTTAGAAGATCCTCCTCTTTATCTATTCGACTATGTTGAATGGAAACAAAAAATGATAGCATATTTGAAGAGACATGATCTCTTTGATTATTGTTTTGAAAGAGAGTTCGAATCCTATGAAGAAAAGATTGACTGGTTAACTAAAGGTGGAAGAGCTATTGCAGCCATCATGGTTGCTATGTCTCAAAGCTTGGCATTATATTCCCTTGATGATGTTGAATCTCCAAAAGAGCTATGGGCCCACCTAGATGAAAGATTTGGCAGACGGAATGAAGGGATTGGTCCAAACCCATTCGAGAGCAAGCAAATTGTTGCATTCGCCCTCCTTGATGATATCTCAGATCATGAACCAGTATCATCTCATATTGAAGTTGTGCATAAAGAAATTGCAGATTCTACACTCATGCTCCCACTTTCTTCTCTTTCTGTTCCATCTCACACTCTAGATATTGTAGAAGGTCCTAAATTCTCTCTTGCACCAGAGTCTGTTGGTTTGCATCATGATCTTATGAATGTTTCGGAGGTAAATTCAGCCATTGGAGGTAATGCATTCGCTCTCCTTGAGTGCTCACCTCTTTCTTACTACTATATGATCATTAATTCATGCTCTCAGAAGGTTATTGAAGATTATGGCCATTTCCATTCGCTTGGGATAATTTCTCATGCAATTACTGGTTTTGATCTCACCTCTAATGGTTCAAAGGAGATCTCAAGAAACCATGATTCAAGTCTTGGATCTAATTTGGATTCTAAGCAATCACTACTTGGGATAATTTCTCATACATATGATGGTTTTGATCTCACCCCTGCTGGTTCAAAGGAGATCTCAAGAAACTGTTTTTTAACTCTTAAATCTGATTTTGATTTCAAGCAAACATGTAATAGTTCTTTTTGGTATAATCTCACCCATGGTGGTTCGAAGGAGAAGACAAAAGACTATATGCACATTCAAAGATTTGATCCTACCTCAGCTGATTCGAATCACAGGTTCAAGGATCATCCTCATACTTTTGGATTTGCTCTCATCACATTCGATCTGAAGTGCAAGTACAAGCACATGCCTTTTGAGCATGATCCACTTCTTCCCAAGAAGAAGATACCTCCAGACATATTACCAAGCATCACACCTGCTTGAGTTTGGAGCATTTATTTTTTATGTGTGCCTTATAGTCTGTTTTGAGGGGGGGGGGTATTTTTCCCATGAAAATTTACCCACTTCCTTGGATTATTGACTGTTATTATTCATTGTATTGGGTGACCTTTGGTCTTAGTTACTAGGGCCCAGGATGGATTAAGGGGGGGTGTTAGGATATTCCTATACTCCATCCTAGTCCCACCAGTATTTTGATCATTTACATTTTCAGTCATGCATGCACTTTTAGGGTTTGCATGCATTCTAGGGATTGCATGCATTTTGCATGCATACCAGTCATCAGTCCAGCACCTATCCCTCAGTTAGCCAGCCCCCGAGAGCTTCTCACTGATCAGTTTTAGCCCTCCAGTTGCTTAATGCCCCCTTCTTCCTTGATTTTAGGAAGTAACTTGCCCTTCTTCACCTACCTGTCCAATTGTCTTCAGTTTATACTCAGTTACACCTACCAGACTCAGTTTGACCGATGGTTGACAGTTACTTGAGCATTGATGACTCCACTGATGATGATGAAGACTTCCAGTTGTGCTCCGATGACACCAATTGTGCTCCGATGACACTCCAGTGATCCTTTGATCACTCCATGAAGGCTAATTCGAATTACCACCTTAGGCATTCGAATCCTCATGCATTGTACTATTTATTTGTCCATATTATGATTAATTAACTAGTTTATGTGAAGTATTTTTTTGCTTCTATCCGAGTTCTACTATATTATTATTCTGTTGCTCATTATACTGCATTGACCACTCTTCTTCTATTTTCTTGCTTAATCAATTACTTGCTTGTGAGGTATACATCATCTCTTAGATCTGCTGTGAGGATTTTCACAAGCATGTTCAACTCTAGGGGATCTTAAATTTAATAATGCCTAATCTACCTTACTGGAAATAATTGGCAAGAAATAGTAAATAAAGAAGAAAAAGTCGACAATAAGAATGAAACCCCAGAATACCATCCGATATTACTTAGATAAACTATACATTTATAGGTTTTGCAATAAATCATGGATTGTTAAAGTCAACTTTAACTCAAAACCTAAATCACGTAGCAATTACTCAACCATCTAGAGTCTAGCACTCTTCTTAGAGAATGTGCAATTATGGAGCGACATGCTCCTTCTCATAAGGTGAATATGTGCACCCCATTTGATGGCCCAATGCTCCAGCAGGGGATGCGTCATGATCTATATTTCCTTAAACTATAGGGGTTTGTGTATTCTACCTAAGAGACTAGTCCTTAATAGGTTGGTTGAGTCTCAAAGCCCTAATATTATGTTGTTGGAGGAATCTTTAAGTGAGAAATAAAATTTCATAAGAGTTGGGAATTTTGAAAAGGATTGACAACTTTATTTATTAGATGTTAGGAGTAGACTAAAGGATTTGATTACATCCTGGAGGTTAAGGACTTTATCTTTATTTCACATTTGTCCCTTTGATTAGGTGTTGTTATATTCTCCCAAGAACTAGATAAAGTGTTCATTTTGTTGAATAAATATGGTCCATAGAATGAAATAGTGGTTTATTGGGAAAATATGTTCAGGATAGATGCCACTAATCATGGAAATGTAATTATGGAGGGTACATTAAATTATTTAGTAGTATGTGTGGAGACATGGCACCTTTTATCCCATGTCGATCCTTTATCAGATTTATGTTTGAGAAAATTAAAGGATATAGGTATTTTTTATAATGAACTTTTAAGATAACACCAACTTGAAGGAATAAATATGTTGGGATGGAAAAGATTGTCAAACAATTAGATAAATTTCTAGTTTCCTAGGTAATGATCAATGATCAATTGAGGATTAGAAAATGGGTGGGATTTGGGTGAGAATAATACCATTTCAATAGCTTTCTTGAGATGGATTGGGAAATGGGTGGGATATGGGGGATAATCATACCATTTCGATATCTTTCTCAAATTGGATTCTTCAATAAGAGAACCACTAAGTCACTTCAAATTTAATTCATCCTAGTTGTTGGAGGATAAGTATATTATACTTGTTAAGTGTATTGGAGCTCTTTGATGTGAACTCAAATGAGTGAGTTGGTATTCAATTTTGAAATAAATATGAAGAGAATTAAATATGAAACTATTCATTAGGATCATGAGAAAAAAGTACTCAAGAGGATAATAAGATTTATGATATTAAAGAAAAACTAATTATCCCTTACTTTCAAGATTTGGATAGATATCTTCTAAACATTAAAACGTTAAGGTTCTTGAGTTGGAGCAAATAAAAATGAAATGCTTAGTTAATGAGGAAACAAACAAGATATTGAAAAAGTAGAGTACTCTGGTTGGAGTTAGGTGATGTAAACATGAAGGATTTCCATTAGTCTGTAGCTCACTGAGATAATGTTAACACCATCTAATTCTATAAAATTGAGAAAATTTTCAACGTTGAGCTCTTTTGGCGCTAGGGTTTTCTACTCTGGATAGGGTTCCTCTTTAGCTCTAGTTCTCCAGCCTCCTCTTCTCTTCCTCGCATCCTTTTCTTCTGACGGATCTGAACCGTCCTAACGGATGCTGACCTGGGAGGGGCAGGAGGCCCCTCCCTCACGTCCTCTCGTCTTTCGACTCTGCCAAACTCTTCTTTACCAAACACCCCTGCTCGGGGCATGATCAAGATTGGATCCATGGAGATCCCCCTGAATGCTGGAGATTATACTCTCCTGGATCAAATCGATAATGATGCACTCCTTCCTGACACTGGCATCAATGGTACCTGCACCTGCATAGCTCGATTGGTCGAACGACCTAGCCTGGTCCTCCCTGCCGAACGAATCAACACCAAAGATCAGAGAATGAAGGACCATGCCCTCATAGGAAAATTTGTGGGAATATGGCCCATAGAACAACCCTCAGAGGTTGGATTGCTGCTAAATGAAAACCTAAGGCTCACTATGACTTACAATTAGTCTCCAAGGGATTTTTCACCATCATCTTCCATCACCTGGAAGACAAAGCCAAGGTGGAGGATGGAGGACCATACTTATTCAACTCTGTTGGTTTATATCTGAGGAAATGGGTGGAAATATTCAGCCCTGAAAAAGAAGACTTCACATGGGCTCCATTCTAGATACGCATGTACTCTCTCCCACAAGATTACTGGGATGAGGAAACCCTAAAAGATATAGACAACATGCTTGGAAGCTATGTTTGCTCAGCATACCAAATGAGGCTCAACAAGTAAACCTCTTATGCCAAAATCTCGGTGTTAACATGCACATAGAAAAATCCCTCCCAGACGCCATAAACCTCACTCACGAAGACTTCGATTGGATACAGCCTCTAGAGTATGAACATGTCCCCTTCCATTGCCGAAAATTCCATGAACACGGCCACCTCTACAGGGACTACCCTCGCAACAAAACCATCTCAACAAATCCCAAAGAGGAAGAGAAGGATGCAGATGGGTTCCAGAAAAATGGCAAAAAGAAACGTCATGCACGAAAAGATGCACCTGAAAAGAAAAAGGAAGAAGTCCCATCCACAAGCAACAACTACGCCTCCCTAGATGGATAGCCAGAAACTCTAGAAGCCGAGGAAAGACTCTAGGACCATACCCAAAAAAAGTCTCCTCAGAGGCTCAAATATCTCAGGAAAAGAATCCCATAGCTCCAGACTCTTCACCAAACACAGACCCTCCGATCACCCTGGACAATCTTGGAACCAGCTCCACCATGGGCACGAACCCCTCTATGCACTCAGGGGGGTCCGACCTATAAACCATAATGGATGAAGAAATGGGGGAAATAGAACTTGGGGATATCGATCTCCTGGGCATGGAGGATGCATGTACTAGAAAAGCTTATGGATCCATCTCGACTCGCTAAATCCAGCTCCTGCATGAAGCCTTGGCCAAAGAAAAATACCAAAACAAACTTGGGGTTCTAAATCTTGCCTAAAAGGACAAGAATAAACTCCAGAGGGATAATAAAAAGAGAGGACACAAATATGACCTGCAACGAATCAACCTCCTCAGCACAAGGTTAGAGGAATCAGGGAAATATGCCCAGCTAAGGGAATTTTTCCTCTACTCTCAAAATTAGTTCTCCAATGAATATTATATCCTGGAATGTTTGGGGTCTAAATGGATCATCCAAGCATCAGATGTTGAAAAGGAAAATTCATCAAGACATGCCTGCAATCTTATTCATCCAAGAAACTAAGTGTTCCACTGAAACTATTCTTTACCTCATGGATAAGCTCTGGAAAGGTAGTCAGTGTGCGGAAATCGACGCCAAAGGAGCCTCAGGGGGAATCGCTGTGGTCTGGAACCCTATGGTGGTCTCTCTAAACAAATTGGCCTCTACTGTGCACACTATATCAGCCTCTTTTCATATCCTGGGTACTAGTGTCCACAACCATATTCTCAATGTCTATGGTCCTCAATCCTCTGTTCAGAAGCTTCAACTCCTTGAATTCCTTACTTGGTTCACTCAGCAGCACCACAACTCCCCCACCATCATAGGGGGAGACTTCAATATTATCACAACACTTGAGGAGAAAAAAGGGGGCCTGAGAACCCTTTCTTCTGAAGATAAGGAATTAAGAACCACCTTAACTAACTGTGGACTGGTGGACTTACAACCCTCCTCTGGGTTCTTCACCTAGAACAATAGGATGGGAGGAGTGCATCAAATCTCCAAGCATATCGACCGATTCATCGTCATAGAAAATATACTTGTTTATGGAGGGATTCTCACTGCCTCTATCCTGCCAGCTGTCGGCTCTGATCACTGGCCCATCCTGCTTTCTTGGTACAACCTTGGCGCTCAGATGCACAAACCTTTCAGCTTCAAATTTTTTTGTCTCTCTCACCCTTCCTTCATGGACACGGTTACCAATTCGTTGGCTAGCATGCAAGTAGAGGGGAGATCTAAAATGGCCATCATGCACCAAAAAATGAAAATACTTCCCTCCAACCTCTATCAATGGAACCACACCACTTTTGGTAACATCTTCAAGGAGAAAGGGGCTCGAGCAAGAACTTGAGAATCTCCAACAAAACCTCATGGATCAGGGGCAGAAAGAAGAAATCAAGCTCAAGGAAAAGGACCTCATGGCTCAACTGGACAAAAGATGTGAGCAAGAGGAGATCCTTCGGAGACAGATGTCTAAAATAACCTGGCTAAAAGAAGGAGAACACAATACCTCCTTCTTCCATTGGTCCACTATTCAGCACAAAATCCACAACAGAATTTCTAAGCTCAATCTTGACAACATAGACATTCTGGAGGAGCATGAGGATATCAAACTGGAGCTCACTCACTACTTCCATGATATGCTAACAGAACCTACTCTCGATCGCTCTATGGCCATCAATCGCCTCACCTAGCATATTCCCACCATCCTCAATTCCGATCACAATGCGACCCCGATGCAACCTGTCACGATGCAAGAGGTTGAAAATGTTGTGAACCAAATGGTGGAAGGTAAAGCCCCTGGCCCTGATGTATTCACCATCAATTTTTTTCATCATTGCTGGGACATGCTAAATACGGAAGTGTTGGATCTTGTGGAGGAATCCAAACATAAGTAATGGGTTATGCCGGCCCTCAACGCCACCTTTCTCACTCTGATCCCCAAGGAGACTAGAGCCTCTCACCCTGGTAAGTTTAGAGCCATCTCCCTCTATAATATTATTTACAAAATCATCTCCAAAGTGGTAGCAAATCGTCTAAAACTTCTTCTCCCCCTCCTCATTTCCCTCGAATAGTCTGGATATGTAAAGGGGAGACAAATTCTGGATGGGATCATTCTAGCCCATGAAGTAACCCACTCCCTGAAAATATCCAAGACCCATGTTATGCTTATAAAACTTGATCTCTCAAAATATTTTGACAAGCTTAGCTATCAATTCATTGATAAAATGCTCCAAGCCTTTGGATTCAGCCAAGAGTGGACCCGCTGGATCCTATCCCTCACCTCCTCCGCTTTCTTCTCGATCCTAGTCAATGGCTCTCCCTCCTCCACCTTCTCTCCCACTCGTGGTAGCCGTCAAGGGGAACCCCTCTCCCCATTCTTGTTCATCCTCATGGATGAAGGGCTCGGTCGGATGCTTCAGGCGACAGTCAACTCCAACTCTCTTCATGGCCTCTCCACACACGGAGGCCCCTCGGTTTCTTACCAGCAATTCATTGAAAATAACCTACTCTTTGGACATCCCTCGGTCCAGGAAGCGCAGACCCTGAAAAGCATCATGGACACCTTTTTTGAATCCTCCATCAATTCCATTAAACTTGATAAATCTCAACTCTTCGTTTACAACATCGATGCCATCACTCAGCATAACATTGCCCGCATCTTGGGTTTCACAATCTTCACTCTGCATTCCAAGTACCTTGGAACCCACCTCTTTGATTCTGCTGTCAAAAACTCCTCCTGGAGGGAGCTCCTGGACAAACTTGAAAACCGAATCACCTCTTGGACTTTCCTCTCTCTTGATTTTTCTAACAGACTTATCCTCTTTAAATTTGTCCTCCAATCCATGCCCCTCTACCTTTTTTCTGTGTTGGCTACCCCCAAGTGGGTCTTGAAATATATTCGGAATCTCTAATGGTCCTTCCTTTGGGAAATGACAAAAATAAAAATGAATGGGCTCATATCAACTGGCAAACTTTTTTCCTTCCGCAGTGGGAAGGAGGCCTTAGTTTAAGGGACCCTGAAATCAACAATAAATCCATCTCAGCGAAAATCTGGTGGAGATGGATCTCGCAAAATAGCTCCCCTTGGGCATGGTTTTGGAATAAGAAGTACACCCATAACTGGGAACCTTCCCATTTGATCCACTGCAACCAAAACCCAAAAGTATCTATGATCTGGAAAGCCGACAACAATCAAAGGTATCTTATTTAACAACATAGTTTCTGGGAAATCCGGGACAAGGCTCATGCATTTTTTTGGCAAGACTCGTGGCAACAAATGTCCAGTATAAAAAACCAATGTGATCAATCAGTGGTATCAGCCAGCACCCCTATTGCTTCCGACTCCATGTTCAAATATTGCTGGAATTCAGAAGGAACTCCTCCCTTTCGACTCTGGAAGGAACCCGGTCTCTGGGGCCTTGCAATTGATCCTACTCTGCTCGATCCCGTCTGGCAGGAACTTCAACAAAGAAAAATCAGAATTCGACATGGGTCGGACATAATCCGATGAGGACACCTCCCTAAAGGAAACTATACAGTAAAGGAAGCTTATTCTCTATTGGCTCGAAGACCAGACGCCCGCCCTTTCCTCCTTTGTAAAACCATCTAGAAATATAATCTTTGGACTAAAATCTCTTGCTTCCTCTGGATACTCTCACACCGGTGTATTTTAACGTGGGACAACCTCCTCAAAAGGAGATTCCAAGGTCCATCTCTCTGCGTCCTATGTCACAACCACACAGAAACTATTGATCATCTTTTGGACTACTGCAAGATTGCCGACGATCTGTGGGTCTTGGTGGCTCTCACTTTCAGAAAATCCAACATGGTCAAGGGAAACATCACAGACACTATGCTACAATGGGATGAAAATCTCTTTCAAAGCATGGTCTTGAATAGAGTATGGACTCTCATTCCTGGATTAATTGTGTGGAACATATGGAAGTAAAGAAACCTCTATATCTTCGAAAGATAAGAGCAGAACCACTAAAGACATCTGGAAAACCATTCAGAAGAACCTTCAAGAAACCTTATTTGTTAGAGAATAGAACATAATGGACTTCCCCAACTCGGAGACTAAGAGGAAAATCTTGACTAATTTGCATCTCTACCATCCTTCGCTCCCTCCCCCTCCGAGGAATCCCTGCATGCACATTATTAGTCCAGATACTTGGGAACGCCCTCCCGGCAGAGCCTTCAAACTCAATTTTGATGGAGCCTCGAAAGGAAATCTAGGCCAGGCCAGATTTGGAGGAGCTCTTCAAAACTCAGACAGAACTATTCTCTGGATCTACTTTGGCAACATTGGCCATGAAAACAATAACGTACCAGAGATTTTCGACCTCATGGAAGGACTTCTCATTGTAAACAAAAGGCATTGTCTTCAACTCATTATGGAGGGATACTCTCAAGTCATCCTCTCCTTGGATACCAAACTTTAGAATGGCTCCCAAGTCTCCAAGCTAACTCCTAACTGGAGACTGGATCATGGGATACACCGCCTAAAGGATAGTTTGAAGCAATCTAGATCTGCCACTTTTCACCATATACATCAAAAAGCTAATTCACTGTCCGACTTCCTTTCCAATGAAGGAGTGGCAAGTGATCTTTTTATTTTTGAAGGAGAGTTCGGTGGAAATTGTTTGGAAGACTTGACTCAGAAATGCCAAGACCTTTCTCGGCTGGATCTCGTCACCCTGGATGCGGGCGCCACCACGAAAAATGGGAGGCATGTGTTGGAGGGTCCTCGGCATGGGAGCCCATGACATGGAACCATGCATTACATGCATTAAACTGCCTAGTCACCTCCTCCTCTTGTCGTTAATGGCACATTCAAGAAGCTTCATCTAGACGTCACCTCACCCACTGGGATGCGCTCCTAGTACTATGTGCATTTACATTATCTCTCTTCACATTGATATGGCTCTTGCGAGCTAGGATTTCCACCCATTAAGCGAGACAAAGAATAGCAATGAAAGCACTTTCACCATTTCTCCTTGGCTCTGTCTTTGTCTCTGTTGGTTCTTCTCTACGAATTACCGTTTTGATCTGTGGAATTGGGTGTGGCTTCACTCCGTGCTCTCCATGATGACTAGGCCATGCGGTTCTCCTCGTTGGGGAAGTGGAATTCGGGGAAAAAACCAGTGCCCCCTTGTTCCTGCCATAGGGGATGGGTATGACTTAGGTGTATCCTTCACGGTCTGCACTCTGATAGACAACTGGGAAGCGCAATTAGTTTCAGACCACTTAGCCTCAGGGAAAGATGGCGGCAGCATCAACCACTACTGGCTAATGAAGAACATGATGGGAAAGCTCATGGAGGACATGTTTAATAGCTGGGGCTCAGCAAGAAATTTGGTGCTGGATTCCAGAGCCCTGCTCATTGAGATGGATGACTTCCTAGAAAACTTGGAAGCCACCTTCTCCTGGAACCACCTCACCTTCGGAGGTCATGGCCCGGACAAAGTAGAAGTGGGAAGCAGTAGTACCTCGGGTGCTTAGACAGTTGGTGCACCCTTAGAAGGGCCCACGACTCCTCCAAATTTGTTCCTGGATCCATCAAATTTGTTCCTGGCTCCTTCAGCTCCCGCTACAGCTCCTCCACCTCCGCTTGCAGCTCCTCCAGCACTGTTCCCGGTTCTTTCCACCATTGGTTCTCCTCTCAACAAGAAATTATGCAACCCGGCAAAACCCGACATCACGGATACTCGTAAAATGGAGCCGCTTCCTGTTAAGCTTCCAGATCCCGATGAAGATTTATAGGGTGGTTTCCTAGGGTTTCATAAAAAACCCTAATCATAAACCTCTAAGTCCAAGAAATGGTGCCAATGTGCCATCTCTGAAGCTAGGGTTTTTCTCAGTGAGGGTCATTTCTCATCCAAGGGGTCCCGGGCATGCATGGCCACCGTGGACATGTCCATAATGGCAATATGCACCTGTGGGAACCGACATAATCCAAGTCCACTCATCGGTTTGGGTTCCGTGCCCTCGGAGCAATTCCTCAAAGTGTCCCTGAATGGCCCCGGGGTGTCAGACCAATATTCCCACAGCACCCAAAATGTGGCTCCGATCGTAAATCCATCAATTCTGGTGGATCTGGGATGCCGGGTTTCAGTTAGGGGACCCCCCACAGCATGCCGCCAACCCCCAAAAACGGTGCCAATGTTCCATCTCCAGAGCTAGGGTTTTGCTCAGTGAGGGCCATTCCAAATTCGCTCAAGGGGGTCATTTATCATCCGAGGGATCTAGAGTGTGCGTGTGCACCGTGGACACTTCCAAAATGGCCATGAACATGTGTGGGAGCTGACGGAACCCAATTTCGCTCGCTGGTTTGGGTTCCGTGCCCTCAGAGCAAATCCTCAAAGTGTCCCTGAATGGCCCCAGGGTGCCCTACGAAAATGCCTGTAGCACCTAAACCGTGGCTCCGATCATGAATACGTTGATTCCAATGGATCCGGAACACTAGGTTTTAGCTAGGGGACCCCCCACAACGTTCCTCAAAGTCTCGAAAACGGTGTTAATGTGCCATCTTCGAAGCTAGGGTTTTGCTTAGTGAGGGCCATTCCAAATTCACTCAAGGGGGCCATTTATCATCCGAAGGCTCCCGAGTGTGGCCACCGTGGAGACATCCAAAATGGTGTGTATTTCCATTGTGGACATGTCCACAGTGGCCACGTACGCCCGGAGCCTTCGGATGAGAAATGACCCCCTTGAGCAATATTCGAAATGCCTTCACTGGGCAAAACCTTAGCTCTAGAGATGGCACAATAGCACCATTTCTGGGAGTTGGAAGCATGTTGTGGGGGGGGGTCTTAGCTGAAAACCAACGTCCTGGATCCACTGGAATCGAAGGATTCACGATCCGAGCCACGGTTTGGGTGCTGCGGGCATCTTGATAGACACCCCGAGGCCATTCAGGGACACATTGAGGATGTGCTCTGGGGGCACGGAACCCAAATGGGCGAGTAGACTTGGGTTTCGTCAGCTCCCACACATGCGTATGGCCATTGTGGACGTGTCCACGATGGCCATGCATGCCTGGGAGCCCTCGGACGAGAAATTACCCCCTTGAGCAATATTCAAAAGGCCTTCACTGAGCAAAACCCTAGCTCCAGAGATGGCACATTGGCATTGTTTCTGAGGGTTGGCGGCACACTTTGGGGGGTTCCCTAGCTAAAACCCAGTGTTTTGAATCCACCAGAATCAACGGATCCACGACTGGAGCCACGGTTTGGGTGTTGCAAGCATCTTGGTCTAGTACCCCGGGGCCATTCACAGACACTTTGAGGAATTGCTCTGGGGGCACAGAACCCAAACCGATGAGCAGACTTGGATTATGTTGGCTCCCACACTTGCATATTTCCATTGTGGACATGTCCACGGTGGCCACACATGTCCGGAAGCCTTCAGATGAGAAATGCCCCCCTTGAGCGAATTTGGAATGGCCCTCACTAAGCAAAACCCTAGCTCCGGAGATGGCACATTGGCACCGTTTCCAATACTTCAAGTGTCATGTCCCCATTTTGACCCTTGTAATATTTTGGGCTATAATGTAAATATTGTATGCATATTATGTATGATTCCTAGCGTGGAGCTCAAGGCCAAGGCTCCGCTAGTGAACGCTTGACCTTGAAGAGGCAAGTGTTTGATGTTATGCTACCCATGTGCTAGTGAGCCATGGAAATTGTAAATATGCATTTTAATATAAATTCCCACAACTAGCTATGCAATGCAACAAAAGATGGGGGCATGACGTTTACAAGGAATTCAGAGGTAAATATTCAAACCCTTGAGCCAATCAAGTCAAGACAAGTGTCAATGAGAGAACCCATCAACCTTCAACTACACATGTTGACTTTTGTACCCAATCATTTACTCTCCCAAGAGTTGGTTGAGGTAGTTAATGCCTTGGGGAATGGAGAGGTATGGCTGCCCAAATTTGGGTATGGGAAAGCCACCCTTCATGGAAAATCGTGTTTCGCTTCTTGGGCAAAAAAAGAGCCATGAATTGCTTCCCAAGCCATTATTCACCCATCTATTTTACTCTCTCACGAAATTGGAGCTACCTGGGTGTTTTCCTCCATGGTTTTGTCGTACTTTTCTTCATTCTCCTAGCTGGGGAACCTGGTGTTTTTATGTTGCAGACCCGTGGGGAAGGAAGGGAAATCGATTTGGGGGCCATAGAGGTTCTTTAGGCCACTGATTGCATGTATATCTGTGGGATAACTCGTTTTATTCCCTATGGTCAATTTTCCCTCTCACAAATCCGTTTTTGGTGTGCCCACATTTTGGGGAAAACCCATGTCCATCTAATTTCTAAGTCCCATTGCTGAAAATGTGTTTCCAAGCCCATATCTGAGTTTTGTGTGTAAGAGAATGCTGGGGATTGAGATGGGTATCCATTGCTTTGGCTGAGCTGAGCTTGAGAGTCCCAATTTCCTTGTAGATATCATGCCCAACTTCTTGTCAAAAAAACAACCCTTACGTGGGACAAAATGATAAAAAAAGGATTTATTGTCCCATCCTACTACCATATCTATCAATAGGAGGAAGAAAGCATTGATCACCTCTTCAACTCATGTACCTTTGTCAACGAGTTCTGGGACAAAGGAGATTTGATCTTCAGAACAACACAATGAGATAGGATAAGCATCAACAATTCGCTTCTAAACTGGAAGCACTACCATTTTAATAACCCCCTGTTGGAAAGAATATGGAACATCTTTCCCCCTTTTCTCCTTTGGGAAACATGGAAAGAATGGAACATTATAGTTTTCAAATCCCAAACCACGACCAAGGAGGAGATTTGGAGCAGAATAAAAGCCAACATTAAGGAAACCATAGACCTACAACAGTGGTCGGATCATGATATGCAACCCAATGAAATGGAAGCCATTATTATTAGATATTGGGAGCTCAATATCCAAGCTAGGACTAATCCCCCTAACATTCTCAGGACTATCATTAAGAGCCCCAACATATGGAACCCTCCTACTGTTAACTTTGTCAAACTCAACTTTGATGGAGCCTCAAAAGGTAATCCAGGGCATTGGGGCTATGGAGGAGTCTTAAGAGATAGCAAAGGAGACATCCTTAGAATTTTTGTGGGGTATATTTTAATAAGCAGCAATAATGTGGCAAAGTTGGCTTCCCTGGTCAAAGGACTGCGAATTTCCAAAGACCAGAACTTCAACAGGATCATGGTAGAAGGAGACTCGTAGACCCTAATCAACATCCTAAGAAAAATCACTCATGGATTAGTTGTCAGCAACCTTAGAAATAGCTAGCGTCCCTAGGAAGACCTCAGACCCATGGCTAATCTAGATGGAGACTTTTCTATGCTTATCCCCCTCCACGCAAGAAGGGATGCTAATAAATTCGTGGACCACCTGGCCAATATTGGGACCAATCTAGGTGCCATAACTATTAATGAGAAAATCACCATCACCGAGGATGAGTGTCTCTTCAACACCTGTCTTAGGTTAGCTAATAAGGATATGATGACATTCAACACATGCCATAACCTACAGTTGGCACGGTGGGTGGAGAATTATGATGTAAGGAACGAAATGGGTACAGGGAATGTCACTTCAGAAACTGTTAATAATGAAAGAAGGGACATGTGCATCCTCAATCGACCACTCAAGGCCATGAGGAGAATACAGAACTTGATAGAGGGATTAACGCATGGTACTCCATCCTTTAATTTGCTTATGGAGAAAGGTGATATCAGATTTAGCAGGAGCAGATGGATCCAGAGGAAGTTCTATGCCATCATGAGGAAAAGAGGTAGGATGACCAAACAAACCAGAACAATAGTGGCAAGTAGCCTTGAAAAGCACAATCGACGGTAAAATCAACCAATCTTTCCTTTCTAGGTTTTTAATGAGAAAAGATATCATGATTTGAGAAAAGTATTTATATAATGTTTAATAATAAAATCTTAATATTTACATGACTGCTATGATTGAAAAATTATGATGGTGAGAATGTTCAAAGAAAAAGTTAAATTTAACTGAAGTGCCTTCTTTATGAGAAAATATATCATGATTTGAGAAAAGTATCTATGCAGTGTCTTGCTTATTATAAACTTAGTTATAATGAGATATTGGTTGCTTATTTATAATGAGATATTGATTGTTATGAAAGGCCAACAAAATCTTTAAAAAGAAAATTTTTAAGGAGATGGTTAGTTGTCCATTTTTACTTTTTTGAATTAGAATCCTTTTATATAATATGTGATTAGTAAATGTTGCTATATAAATAAGATATATATTTATAACATCACAAAAAATTAAATAAAATTATCTTAAACATTAAACATTTACCATTAAATTTAATTTTAATATATGAAAATTCAATTTTTAAATAAAAATAAATTAAAAAATATTAATCTTAATTTTAAAATTCTTGCTTAATTTTCTTTAAAAAGTTAAAATATTTAATATTAAATTTTAAAATTATAAAAAATAATTAAAATATAAAAACCCAATATTATTCTATTTTACATTAATACATTTATATTATTCATTATAATTCAATTATAATGAAAATCATATCCAAATTACTTAAACTCAAATTATCAATAAAAATTCTAAAAATGAACTCAAATTATCAATACAAAATCTAAAAGATGCTTTAATAAACCATGACAACAATGAAGCAGCATGATAACAATATATAATCAGTCATTATTAAATAAACAGCTGGACACCTTTAAGATAATCACTTTATCTAACATAAACCATAATATAATCAATCATTATTAAATAGACAGCTAGACACATTTTAAGATAATCTCTTTATCTAACATAAGCCATAAGATAATCACTTTATCTAACATAAACTATAATATAATCAATCATTATTAAATAGAAAGCTAGACACCTTTTAAGATAATCTCTTTATCTAACATAAGCCATAAGATAATCACTTTATCTAACATAAACTATAATATAATCAATCATTATTAAATAGAAAGCTAGACACCTTTTAAGATAATCTCTTTATCTAACATAAACCATAATGACTTTATGGAGTATTATTGTTCCTAAAATAAGGAAATAAATATTATTATTTTTTAATATATACAAAAATATTATTATTTTATTTCTCTAGGGTGCAGTTTTTTAAAAAAGCATAAGCTCCCTTGTAGGAATCGAAATTGACGTTCGATAGAAACTGGATTTCATCTAAACAACCGCCAAACCTCACCACTAGCTCCTATCAATGTTATTCTTATTATTATTACTTCGCTTTGTTTCCTAAAAGTGCCAACCATTTACTTCCTCTTGGTTTCCTTATCGAGTGACCAACCAATTGTAATTCATTCGTTTGGTTTCCTTACCGAGAGCCAACAACATAATGATCCAAGTCGTTGCATTGGATTATGCACGTTATCCTCAATAGATGCGCTAGCAACTCCGCACTTTTATAAAATGGACCAACTTCAATTAGCTGCCGTGGCCTGTATGTGCATGTGCAAAGGCATGTACTGCTGATTCTAATCTTATTAGATGCTTCATGTCTGTTGAGGTAATAAACTGACGTCTTCGTTTTATATATAAAATGCCCGTCTCCGTTTGGCTTGGTAGCTGGGTCTGTCGTCGGGCAGGCAGACACAATCTCCAGGAACACACATACACTGCTGGCATTATTTAAATTTGTGTTATCACGATTCCAATCCGCTATCCTTTCTGTCGAACCTGCTTTGGTTGTTATCCTCGTGCTCCCAGATCTGAACAGATCATGTGTAAAAATGAGTTGTATTAATATGCCCCTTACATGTTCTGAGAGGCAAAAAACTACAAGCGCAGTCACTGCATTGAGGGGGATAAGCAGATCCTGATCCTGAGAAGCGATTGAGCGCCATTGATTGCAATCATGAGTTCCGCCCTCATTTCTTTTGGAGCGGCTCTGCACTCATTCATGCCCGCTGCTGTACTTCGTAGTCACGGCAAGCATAAGAGGTCACGGAGCATGCCGGCCTCCACAGCCCACCCGATCCTCGCTGATTTTCAGAACCAACTTGCAGCTAAGGTGGAGATGCTCATGCAACAGCAGCAGCAGCAAGAGGCCTATAGTTCTTCTGCGGCTTGGCTTGGACAAGTGCTGGACGTGGTGCTTTTTATCTATTCCAATGTGAAGGATTTGTACCCGCACATGCAGATAGACAATAATTTAGAGGGCAAATGGTTGAGCCAACATATGGAGGACCTGGTCAATCTGCTTGATGTGTGCAATGTTTTGAGAGAGAGCATCTCAGAAATCAAGAAGCACAACATGTCAGTACAGATAGCCCTACATGGATTACTTCCGTGTGCATTAAACCATGAGCATCTGATGAATGTTCAAGTGGTCAAAGCAAAAAATTCCCTTGGTAGTTGCAGTGCTGAGTTAAGGAAGAACAAGGACATGAAATCCAAGTTGGCGAAATGCATGTCTACTTTGAAGCGAATGGCCGATAGCCTTCACCCAACAACAGCAACGGCAACATCAATGGGCGGATCAGGAATTGAAGAAGCCATCAACGAAGCAAAGGCCGTCACCATATTTGCCTGCACTACAATTGTGGCTGCTCTTTCCTTCAATACACAATGCCGGTCCTTTATGCGAGCTGGTGCAGGCTTTTCTAGCAAGAGGAATAAGATCATTCCTAGCCCTCTTTCTCCTCTCATTGACATTAACAGGATGGCCAACATGATGGAACACAAGATAAATGAAGCGATGGAGATGCAGAGAAAGAGATCAAAGTTCCTGTTGCATGAGTTGAACAAGGCGGATATTACATTTGGAAACCTCAACAATTTGCTGGACAGATATATGGTGAACAAGGCATCCAAGTCGTCATCCAGCCTGCAAGATGAACTGAAGGACTGCATCCATGCCGTCAACATGTCCGCCACAGAGTTGGAAAGCGCTCTCAACCACATCGACCAGAGAGTGAGTGAACTCTTCAGATTTGTTATCTCCAGCAGAGTTGCACTCTTGAACAGTCTCACTACTCTCTCTTCATGATTTTATATATATATATATAGCTGGTTGTAACTTGGTTGATGTTCTCTAATGATGTGCTAGTTTAGAGAACCATTCAGCAATCCACGAACGATTTTAACAAGTGTAGACGTCTATAATTCAATGATATACATTTTACTTGTGCATATCTAAATTTATTTTAACTTTAAATTTATTATAATTAAAGAATTATTAAATTATTCAAGATGTTGCATTTCTTTTAGATTATAATAACACTTTAGCTAGTGATATATTCATAATTAAGAATAATTTAGGTTATTAATATTGTTAAAATTTGAGAATAACAGCTAGTCAAAAGATAAGCGTTTCCATATACGAAAGAATGTTTAAATAGACAATTGAAGGAGATTAAGAAATTTCAATTTTTTTTGAGATTCAAAGCTTTGTATCAAATGGTATAAGCGTTTCCATATACGAAAGAATGTTTAAATACACAACGAATAGGATAAGTGTATAAATTCGCGATCACGGTGGGACTCGAACCCACAATCTCCCGCTCCGGAGGCGAGCGCCTTATCCATTAGGCCACGCGATCATTCGATGTAATCGAAATATTAGTTTCTCCAAACAAAATTAACACTTTAGTTAGTGATAAATTCATAATTAAGAATAATTTAGGTTATTAATATTGTTAAAATTTGAGATGATGATCATTATATATGTGTATTAATTTGATATTTGAAATTTACTAAGTATGATAAAGTATCTCGGATGGGGTGATTGCTAGGCGTAACAATGGTATTAAGGACGATAGGACAGGGAATGATGAGCAGGCTCGATCAATTGGCGTAGTGGATGTGGTGGCAATGTTGACGACTGTGCGACATTAACTCTCCCCCGCTCTCGACAGAATATGACCAGACCCCACAAGTGCATTCATGGCAATTTTGAAGTGGAAATCGATCCCGGATTCATGGTTGATATACCAAAGGTTGATGGAAACAAGACCACATTAGTTTGTTTTCTCCTCGGTAGTATGAACTCTATCGATCATCTTGCACCTTAGCATGCTTAGGGTGAAGGTTTGCAATTTTTTCCTTGGCGAGTGAGAGATGAAAGAAAGTACAACATGGTCTGAGAGCATCACAGAGCTCCTAGCAAGGGTGGCCATGACCACTGTGAGCGCTCACAAGAGAGGATCGACAGGGCATAGATCGCAACCTTGCCTCGATGACGGACACGTTGTTGGACATTCAAAACTATATTAAGGATGCGAAGGAAGACATGCAAACCAAGATTAAGGAAATTGGATACCGAGTGCATATTGTGATCGAATGGTGCGTGGACATAGCCGAGCTCTTCCACCTCCCCTCACCACAGTTTTCTATTATTGAGGACCCCAACACTTTCAAATCTAAGCCAGAAGTAGAGGCTGAGAATGTGTTGAAACCTACGGAGGGTAATGCCCCTAGGAATAATCTCCCAACTATTAAAGAAGAAAACCCTATTGTGAATGCTGAAAACCCTATGCCGAAGGAGAATCCCGTGAAGGCTAGTACCAACGAAAATAAGTGTGAGTCCCCAGACCTTGACATCGACACAATCGAGCCTCCTAATACCAAGCAGCATATGGACCTAGACTCCTCCAAGTAGATCTCTTTCGTTGTCAGTTCTGGTTTGACAAGTTGCCTACCCTAAGGTTTTTCCAGTACTATGTGCATGCACAGTTTCGGTTATTATCATTCTAGATATGTCTAAAAGCTACCAATCTTAGGTAAGGATCCCAATAGAGGCTATTAGGGAGATTGTTTGTCATATGTTTTTCAGATCTTTTGACTCTTGAACTAGGTTGTTTTCTCTTGCTGAGAGGCTCGGTTGGACTTTATATTTTTGTAAATTTCACAATGATATAATGTAAGTACTAATTACAAAAAAAATATATGATAAAATAAATCGCATAGACTAAACACAATATTGGGAAATATGGACCATTAAAATGTGAATAGTAACATTGTCTATCCCACTTATTCTCATTCTATATTTTCCTCTTAGAAATGACCTAAATATCTATATATGATTTTTTTATATATTTCAAATTGGTTGAGAGATGTTGCTCACAACAACATATAAGGTTCAATGTACCATGATCCTTATGCCAATAGGTGTATCCACAAGAGAGTAGTGCATCCTACTAACATTATAATGGTTGAAGGGCTTGATATGTTTGGTATCTCGAATATGGGATAGCCTTAAAGATGAATTTGCAAAAAGGAATTTTTTTCTTTTAGATTCCTTTTAGATGTATCACGTGCTATAAATATGGTCATGTGGTTGTTGAATGTGGGAGACCCTTCCAAAAAAATATATGGATTTAGAAAAACATGATTGGTATGGAGGTTAGTTTGAAAGGTAGGGTAAGGGATTTGAAGCCTATGAATGAACAAGAAGTTTCAATGGATATGAGCGTTGGTAACATGTTAGAAGAAGAAGCTTTGGAAGAGGAATTTGAAGAACTAGGAAGAGGTGAGCCTAAGATAATGGCTACACCTGTGGCTTCTCATTATCACTATGGGGTCAAAGATCTAGATTTGGAGTTTATGCAATCTAAGGACCCAAGTTAACTTGATTTAGGTATGTCTCTTAAGGATCTAGTCCAATTTACAATTTAATTCAGTTGGGTCTCGGAGGGTTGATTTTGATGATTTATCAAGAGATGAGGGGTAATTTTATTCTTGGCATATTAAACATAAGGTGGGATGCAAACTATCGGTGTGACTATGATTTTGAGGCCCATCAACCAAGAATTTGTATTGCTTGCATCTCTTTATAAAGATCCTTTATTATGTGCTGATTTGGTTGTAGGGGGTTCAAGTCCTATATGGAAATCCCCGATCTAGTGTAGAAGATATGGTTGTAGGAGATCCAATTTAATCTCAACACAAGATAAATCTCTATTTGAATCTATTTCAAGGAAGCATGCTCAACTCTAGGGGCTCTTAAATTTAATAGTCCCCCAGCAAGGGATGCATTGTGATCTTTATTTCCATTTTAACAATAGAGGTTTAGGAATTCTGCCTAAGAAACAAGCCCTCAAGGGACTATTTGAGTCTCAGATTCCTAATATTATGTTATTAGAGGAATATTTAGGTGATGGAAACAAATTTTTAGAAGAAATGGGAAGTTGGTAAAGGATAGGGAATGTTCCTTATTGGATGTTGGGAGTAATCGAGGGGTTGATTACATTCTTGATTAGGGGTTATTAAAGGGAAAGGTGTTAATGGGCCATGCAAGGGAGAGATATCCAATTTAATATTAGCACATGAGAAGGCTATATTTGACATTATTTTAGGGAAGCATGTTCAACTCTAGGGGATCTTAAAGTTAATAATGCCTAATCTACCTTACTGGAAATAATTGGCAAGAAATAGTAAATAAAGAAGAAAAAGTCGACAATAAGAACGAAACCCCATTAGATAAACTATCCATTTATAGGTTTTGCAATAAACTGTGGATTTTCAAAGTCAAATTTTACTCAAAACCTAAATCACGTAGCAATTACTCAACTATCTAGAGTCTAGCACTCTTCTTAGAGAATGTGCAATTATGGAGCGACATGCTCCATCTCATAAGGTGAAAATGTGCACCCCTCTTGATGGCCCAATGCTCCAGCAAGGGATGCGTCATGATCTATATTTCCTTAAACTATAGGGGTTTGTGTATTCTACCTAAGAGACTAGTGCTTAATAGGTTGGTTGAGTCTCAAATCCTATTATGTTGTTAGAGGAATCTTTAAGTGATGGAAATAAAATTTCATAAGAGTTGGGAAATTTGAAAAGGATTGACAACTTTATTTATTGGATGCTAGGAGTAGACTAGAGGATTTGATTGCATCCTGGAGGTTAAGGAATTTATCTTTATTTCACATTTGTCCCTTTGATTAGATGTTGTTATATTCTTTTAAGAACTAGATAAAGTGTTCATTTTGTTGAATAAATATGGTCCATAAAATGACATAGTGGTTTATTGGGAAAAGATGTTCAAGATAGAGGCCACTAATAATGGGAATGTAATTATGGAGGGTAACTTAAATTATTTAGTAGTATGTGTGGAGACATGGCACCTTTTATCCCATGTCGATCCTTTATCAGAATTATGTTTGAGAAAATTAAAGGATATAGGTATTTTTTATAATGAACTTTAAGATAACACCAACTTGAAGGAATAAATATGTTGGGATGGAAAAGATTGTCAAACAATTAGATAAATTTGTAGTTTCCTAGGTAATGATCGATGATCAATTGAGGATTATAAAATGGGTGGGAGTTGGGTGAGAATCATACCATTTCAATATATTTCTTGAGTTGGATTGGGAAACGTGTGGGATTTGGGGGAGAATCATACCATTTCAATATCTTTTTTGAATTGGATTCTTCAATAAGAGTACCAATAAGTCACTTCAAATTTAATTCATCCTAGTTGTTGGAGGATGAGTATATTATACTTGTTACGTGTAAACTGGAGCTCTTTGATGTGAACTCAAATGAGTCAACTAGTATTCAATTTTGAGATAAATATGAAGAGAATTAAATATGAAACTATTCATTAGGATCATGAGAAAAAAGTACTCAAGAGGATAATGATATTAATGATATTAAAGAAAAACTAATTATCCCTTACTTTCAAGATTTGGATAGATATCTTCTAAACATTAAAACGATAAGGTTATTGAGTTGGAGCAAATAAAAAGGAAATGCTTAGTTAATGAGGAAACAACCAAGATATTGAAAAAGTAGAGTACTCTGGTTGGAGTTAGGTGATGTAAACATGAAGGATTTCCATTAGTTTGTATCTCACTGAGATAATGTTAACACCATCTAATTTTATAAAATTGAGAAAAATTTCGGCGTTAAGCTCTTGTGGTGCTAGGATTTTCTAGTATGTATAGGGTTCCTCTTTAGCTCTGGTTCTCCAGCCTCCTCTGCTCTTCCTCGCATCCTTTTCTTCTGACAGATCTGAACCGTCCTGATGGATGCTAACCTGGGAGGGGCAGGAGGCCCCTTCCTCACGTCCTCTTGTCCTTCGAATCTGCCAAACTCTTGTTTATCGGATACCCCCGCTGAGGCCAAGATCAAGATTGTCTCCGCGGAGATCCCCCTGAACATTGTAGATTATACTCTCTCGATCAAATCGATAATGATTCACTCCCGCCTGACACTGGCAACAATGGTACCCACACCTGCATAGCACGATCGGCCGAACGACCCAGCCTGGTCCTCCCTGCCGAACGAATCAACGCCAGAGATCAGAGAATGAAGGACCATGCCATCATAGGAAAATTTGTGGGAATATGGCCCACAAAACATGCCCTTAGAGGGTGGATTGCTGCTAAATGAAAACCTAGGGCTCACTATGACTTACAATTAGGCTCCAAGGGGATTTTCACCATCATATTCCATCACCTAGAAGACAAATGCAGGGTGGAGGATGGAGGACCGTACTTCTTCAACTCTAATGGTTTATATCTAAGGAACTGGGTGGAAAGATTCATCACTGAAAAAGAAGACTTCAGATGGGATCCAGTCTGGATACGCATGTACTCTCTCCCACAAGAGTACTAGGATGTGGAAACCCTAAAAGATATAGGAAACATGCTTGGAATCTATGTTCGCTCAATAGACCAAATGAGGCTCAACAAGTAAACCTCTTATGCTAGAATTTACGTGTACATGCACATAGAAAAATCCCTCCCAGATGCCATAAACCTCACTCACGAGGACTTCGACTAGATAGAGCCTCTAGACTATGAACATGTCCCCTTTCATTACCAAAATGCCATGAACACGACCACCTCTACAGGGACTTCCCTCGCAACAAAACCCTCCTAGCAGATCCCAAAGAGGAAGAGAAGGATGCAGATGGGTTCCAAAAAAAATGGCAAAAATAAACGTTATGCACGAAAATCTGCACCAGAAAAGAAAAAGGAAGAAGTCCCATCCACAAGCAACAACTTTGCTGCCCTAGATGGCTATCCATAAACTCTAGAAGCCGAGGAGAGACTTGAGGAGCATACCCAGAAAAATGTCTCCTCGGAGGCTCATATATCTCAGGAAAAGAATCCCACAGCTCCAGACTCTTCACCAAACACAGACCCTCCAATCACCCTGGACAAGCTTGGAACCAACTCCACCATGGGTGCGAACCCTTCTCTCCACTCAGGGGGGTCTGAACCAGAAATCATAATGGATGAAGAAATGGGGGAACTAGAACTTGGGTATCTTTATCTGGTGGGCATGGAGGACGCCTGTACTAGAAAATCTTATGGATCCATCTTGGCTCACCAAATCTAGCTCCTGCATGAATCCCTGGCCAAAGAAAAATCCAAAAACAAACTTGGGGTACTAAATCTCGCTCAGAAGGACAAGCAGAAACTCTAGAGGGATAATAAAAAGAGAGGGTGCAAATCTAACCTACAACGAATCAACCTCCTTCACACAAGGTTAGTGGAATTAGGGAAATATGCCCACCTAAGGGAATTTTTCCCCTACCCTCAAAATTAGTTCCCCGATAAAGGTTATATCCTAGAATGTTCAGGGTCTAAATGGGCCATCCAAGCATCGGATGCTGAAAAGGAAAATTCGTCAAGACATGTCTGCAATCTTATTCATCCAGGAAAATAAGTGTTCCACTGAAACTCTTCTTTTCGTCATGGCCAAGCTCTGGAAAGGTAGCCAGTGTGCAGAAATTGATGCAAAAGGACCCTCAGGGGGAATTATTGTGGTATGGAATCCTATGGTGGTCTCTCTAAACAACCTAGCCTCTACTGCGCACACCATATCAGCCTCTTTTCATATCCTAGGTACTAGTGTCCACGATCATCTTCTCAATGTCTATGTTCCTCAATCCTCCGTTAAGAAGCTTCAACTCCTTGAATTCCTTACTTCTTTCACTCAACAGCACCACAACTCCCCCACCATCATAGGGGGAGACTTCAATATGATCACAACACTTTAGGATTAAAAAGGGGGCCTGAGAACCCTTTCTTCTGAAGATAATGAATTCAAAACCACCTTAGCTAACTGTGGACTGGTGGACTTGCAACCCTCCTCTGGTTTCTTCACCTAGAACAATAGGAGGGAGGAGTGCATCAAATCTCCAAGCGTCTCGATCGATTCATCATCACGAAAAATATCCTTGTCTTTGGAGGGATTCTCACTGCCTCTGTCCTGCCAACTGTCGGCTCTGACCACTGGCCCATCCTGCTTTCTTGGCACAACCTTAGCGCTCAGATGCACAGACCTTTTCGCTTCAAAATTTTTTGGCTCACTCACCCTTCCTTCATGGACATGGTTACTAGTTGGTGGACTAGCATGCAAGTAAAGGGAAGATCTAAAATGGCCATCATGCACCAAAAGATGAAAATACTTCCCTCCAACCTCCGTCGATGGGACCACGCCACTTTTGGTAACATCTTCAAGAAGAATGGGGCTCTTGAGGAAGAACTTGAGAACCTCCAACAAACCCGCATGGATCAGGGGCAGGAAGAAGAAAGTAATCTCAAGGAAATAGACCTCTTGGCTCAACTGGACAAAATATGTGAGCAAGAGAAATCCTTTGGAGACATAAGTTTAGAATAACCTGGCTAAAAAAATGGGAACGCAATACCTCCTTCTTCCATCGGTCCACTATTCAACACATAATCCATAAAACAATTTATAAGCTCAATCTAGACAACAGAGACATTATGGAGGAGCACGAGGATATCGGACTGAATCTCACTCACTACTTCCATGATCTGCTAATAGAACCCACTCCCGATCGCTTTATGGCCATAAATCGCCTCACCTAGCATATTCCCACGATCCTTAATGTCGATCACAGTGTGACCCTGATGCAACCTGTCACGATGCAAGAGGTTTAAAATGTTGTGAACCAAATGGTGGAAGGTAAATCCCCTGGCCCTGATGGATTCACCATCAATTTTTTTCATCATTGCTGGGACATGCTAAATATGAAATTGCTGGAGCTTGTGGAGGAATCCAGACATGAGCAATGGGTTCGTTCGACCCTCAACGCCACCTTTCTCACTCTGATCCCTAAGGAGTCTGGCACCTCTCACCCTAGTAAGTTCAGACCCATCTCCCTCTATAATATTATTTACAAAATCATCTCCAAAGTGGTAGAAAAACACCTAAAACCTCTTCTCCCCCTCCTCATTTCTCCCGAACAGTCTGGCTATGTAAATGGGAAACAAATTCTGGATGGGATCATTCTAGCCCATGAAGTCACCCACTCCCTGAAAATATCTAAGACCCCTAGCGTGCTTATAAAACTTGATCCCTCAAATATTTTGACAAGCATAGCTAGCAATTCATTGATAAAATGCTCCAAGTATTTAGATTCAACCAAGAGTGGAACAGCTGGATCCTATCCCTCACCTCCTCCACCTTCTTCTCGATCATGGTTAATGGATATCCCTCCTCCACCTTCTCTCCCACTCGTGGTATCCGTCAAGGGGACCCCCTCTCCCCATTCTTGTTCAGACCACTTAGCCTCAGGGAAAGATGGCAATAACATCAACCACTACTAGATAATGAAGAACATGATGGGAAAGCTCATGGAGGACATGTTAAATAGTTGGGGCTCAGCGAGAAATTTGGTGTTGGATTCCAGAGCCAAGCTCATTGAGATGGATGAATTCCTGGAAAAATTGGAAGACACCTTCTCCTGGAACCACCTCGCCTTCGGAGGTCACGGCTCGGACGAAGCAGAGGTGGGCAGCGGCAGTGCCTTGGGTGCTCAAACAGTTGGCATACCCTTGGAAGGGCCCACGACTCCTCCAGTTCCATTCTTGGCTCCATCAACTCTGTTCCCGACTCCTTCATCTCTCGCTGCGGCTCCTCTAGCTCCGCCTGCGGCTCCTCCAACACCTTTCCCGATTTTTTCCACCGTTGGTTCTCCTCCCAACAAGAAATTATGCAACCCAACAAAACCTGAGCTCATGGATACTTGTAAAATGGATCCGCTTCCTGTCAAGCTTCCATATCCTGATGAAGATTTCTCGGGTGGTTGTCCAATTCTAGAGGAAATCCCTCCTGAATAACCTCCTCATGTCAGCCTAGAAGACTGGTTCTCTATATTGTTTCCATCTTTTTTGTTACATAATTTTTAGGCTTTTTTGTACAAGTTATTTACCTATAGTAAAAAATATGTTCAGAAAGTCCTCGCCCGACCTCACTACGAGAGGCATTTTTTTGTATCCAACCTTTAAAACTTCCTGTAATTTTTTTTCCATATTGAGATGGTTCTATTGTCCCAGAACGCCTCAAAGTCCATTGTGCTATGTACTTTCCTTTTTGTTTTAATTAATATACTGTGCAGATTTACAAAAAAAAAATGTTAACACCATCTAGAAAATTAATAGGAATGAATGATATATGGCTATCTCCTTTGAAGATATAGCAAGGACTAGGATGGATCATTTAAAAAATATTTATAGGGATGGGGATAGGGCTACTATTTTAGAAGTGGTCAAGATGACTTCCTTCTTTTGTGTCGTTTTTACCAAGGATTATAATGAGAGATTATTGGAACATGTGTCTAAGGAGGAACTACAAACAGTTCTACAACTTCCATAAAGACAACAATTCAGGTCCTAGTGGGTAGATTGTAGAATTTTTATGGGATTCTCTAAGACCATTGAAAAAAATATCTTGAGGATTGTGGAGGTGTTTAAGAGAGTAGGGAAGATGTTTTCTTCTTTTAATTCCACATTTTTTGCTTTAATCATTAAATCTAATGATCCCTATACCTTTGAGGAATTCAAGCCTATTTATTTATGCGATTGTATTTGTAAGATTGTAGCAAAGATAATACCCATGAGATTTAAGTCATTTATTTCTAAATCCATTTCTAATGAACAATTTGGCTTTTGACTAGGTAGGTAGATTTATCAAGTTATTAGGGTTGTCCAAGTAGGACTACACTCCATCAAACTAAAAGATAACAAGGAAATGTAGTCAGTATTCATCTTTAAAAGGCCTATGATATGGTCAGATGAATTTATCTTAGGTTGATGCTACTTCATCTGGAATTTAATATTCACTTTTTTAAAGTAGTTGATGATTTGTGCCTATTATGTGTCCTTTTCTATTTTGATTAATGGATCAATGTCAAGTTTTTTACACTAGAAATGATGTTAGGGTAGGGATTTCCACTATCTCCCTTGTTTTTTCTCATTATTGTTGATGGTTTAAGAAGGGATTTGTTGGAATCCAAGAGATCAGGTGCTTTTAAAGGAGTTAAAGTTGGAGGCTCCATGTACATGTCTCATTTAATTTTTTGGATGACATCTGATTCTTCAATGATTGGTCTCGAAAACATGCCTTGAAGATGAAAAAGTTTATATATCTATATTGCATTTCTATAGGAATGCTAATAAACATGGATAAGTATATATTTTCCATTTTTCAAGATTGCATAAGGTAATATCAAATTTCCCTCTAATTTGTTTCCTTTTGAAGAGGAAAATATTTATAATGGATTAAAACATTTGGTATTTTTCCTTAAACCAAATGGTTGTCCAAAGAGAGATTAAGGCTAGCTAGTGTCTAACATGGAAAAAAAATATCTCTTTGATGTAATAAGTGATTATCAAGTGGAGGGCTAGGTAGACTGGTGTTTTCTAAGTCTATCCCTAAATACATTATTATCTATTGGATGGCATTTTCCTTCATCCCGAATGGGGTACTATAAAGAATTACAAAGTTAATTTTCCATTTATCGTGGGTAGATGATAAGGAAAAATGGGCAATCGCATGGGTTTGATGGACCAAAATTGCAATCCCTTAATAATATAGTGATTGGGGTTTTAAAAGCATTTACCAATTTGTAGAATCTATCACTACAAAAAATGCACGGAGATTAATATATTGTGAGATCCTATGGAATCAACTAATGATACAAAGACATGTGTTTCCTGATAACATTGTAAAATGGGAATAATTAAACTAGTAAAAAAAATTTAAAATGGTTCTGTAATTTGGAAAGCACTGGTTTTGAATTTTCAACTAGTCGATCGATGGATTTTAAGGAAAGTGGGAAATGGTAAAGTTTCCCTGCACAAAGATGGTACCCACTTTCATTGCATTGGAATCATGTGAGCACTAAAATTCAAAAATGTGCATGCGCTATTAAAAACATGCACATGTTCCTAGTTTAGCAATTGTTGAAACTCCACACAAGCATCCAAGTGGATAAAGGAACATGTGCACATTCCTAAATTGCGCGTGCATTATTAATGTTTGCACATTCCTAAAGCATGCACGCATTAATAACGTGTGTGTGCTCCTCTATGTATTTAAAAAAACAACCCGTGTCCCATTTCTTCACCATTCCCTCCCTTTTCAATGACATCACCAGCTTCCACAATGACAATACACAATGTGCACTTTCCTCCACCACCAAAAAACCATCCAAGACATCCCTCTAGGTAATTTTCTTCACTTTTTGTGATTTTTCATTGATTGTTTTGTGATTTAGTACAAAAAAAATCGATTGTAAATGAATCATAGTTTTAAAAAATCACTAATTTTACATGCAAATTATCTCTCCTCCATCACAATGGTAGAAAACCCATAAACAAATATACCATGCATAGAAAACCTTGAACCAAATACAAAAGTAAACATTCACCCCGAGGAGAACCCAAGCAAAAAAACCTACATTAACCAACATTTAAACAAATTAAGAAGCTTGGATCAAGAGCTCAGAACCACAAGGGAACCATTAAGACTATCCTTAGCCACATCTCTTAATATCATAATTGCCTCTGTTGAAAATTCCCATGGTCAATTGTTGAGCATAACTTAATATAGTTCCAGGATGACACAGTTCTATTCCACTGGTCTCGATAAAGAACAAATCAAAGATTTGAACATTTCAAAACAAACTATTGTTAGTTTTTTCATTGACCCCAGGATCGACCAACCCCCTGATCCACACAAGAGGTTCCTTTACATGGATTGGTGCACATACAATCCATAGAAACAAAATTGGATGGGTCATTGGTTCATGGTTTTCGACAAAAATCCTTGCAACAATAGGGAGGTTCTAGTATATTTTCTATGGAAACTATATGTTGAGTTCGTGTGTGATCTCCACATGAACTATTTTAACATTAGTGAGTTTCATGGGATTGTTCTTAGATCTACCTAGGATCGACCAACAACAAGGAGTAACTCAATGAGAGGGCCAATTGCTCCTATGTGTATGCCTACCCCCCCCACACACAAATAGACACCTCAGTTACTAGATCACCTAGCTAACATTAATACTACCTTATTGCATCTTACACATAGTGTATTGCATCTTAATTCATTTGTGGCATAACCATACATGACCCACCAAATTAGTATGGAGGACCCTCAGGTGCAAGTCCATCAGGCGCCACTAATCATGAACCTTCCATGATAGTCGATCGGGTAAAGGATTCTTCCTAAAACCGAGCATTACCTCATCGATGCACTCATTGTGGGCATACCTTCCATCGCCTAATGGAGGATTCTACATGAGATAATTTTTTGTCTGAGGTTAGTGTGATTTGTAAATGGTGTTAAATCATTGAGTATATATTTAACTGTACAATTGACAATTATTAGACAAGCATTGCTTCAAGTATGTATATTTAACTAATGTGTTTTGGCATGTATAGTTGTTTCGAGATGAAGCAACTGAATCAAGGTGGGACGACATTAGTCCTTGTAACCTTGATTCTTCCATGGAAAGTAGAGTATATTGTAGCACCTCACATACATGTATTTAAATGAGTATATGATTGTAGGATTTAAAAATTGATTTAGGTGCAATTGTCAAAGTTATATATGAAAAATAAATCTTAATGTTGGTGTGTTTCCATAGGTTCTTTCCAAATAGATAGAGCATAGGTCTCCACATGGGATAAGCATATCACCCTTCACCCAGGTAACATGTCTAAAATTAATTATATATTTGATGTGAAATTCATTGTCTTTGTATGGTTAATTTACTTGGTTTTTTACTAATCAAACATATTACATATGTTTATGTAAGTTCCATCTTCCACCATCCCAACACCATACTCACACATGCCTCCCTATCTTCCACCTAGTCCATTATTTCCACAGTTCATGTTGAGTTCTGTTCTTGGGCACCCTATCCCCGTGATTTCTATACCCATCTCCCATAGGGTGATTCCATCCCTTGTATAGCCAATGGGGCTATATCACCACCCAAACCCATCCCCTCTTGTGATTCTCCCACCTATCCAACATTCACCAATCCACCTTCACATCCCTCCCTCGATTTTACCCACTGGTTCAACCCCATCCCCTACATGCACATCGGCTCCATCCATTGCACCTACATCACCCCTCACCCATGTACCTACATCAACCCCCACCCATGTAACCACATCACCTCCTGCCCATGTGCCTACATCATCCCTCTCCCCCACCATTGCCTCAAAGTTTCCATCCCAATGCTCCACTTCCTAGATTGGAAGGGAAATCTCCTGCAATGCCTCATATATTCACAATGATATTTATAAGTTTATCAAAATATTATAAAGCATGAATAAAATTCATAAGATAACACATTTTGATTTCTATGTATTAATTGATTTTTGTAATTGTTGCAGGGAGATGATTACTGAGAGGCTTGGATCGAGGAGATGGGGAACCCCATTACAATATTTTGTCTCGTCTCAAGTGAGTATTTAATATTTTAATTTTAATTGTATTTTTTAAGTGTACTAAATGATAGAATTGTGGGAAAAAACTGATAGGTTGTTGTTTCCCTTTCTGATCCCAGATAGATAGTCTACAGCCAGACACAAGAAGGTTCAAGCTTCCTCCATCTCAAAGAGGAGGAAGATTTATTTTGGAGATGAGCTTGCAGGTGCCAAGGGTGGACAAGGTGATTGAGACATCCACTATGTACATTAGAAATGATGTGGCATTTTGGGCATGAGATTTTTATGTGTCTAGGCCATGAGATTCCCTTATTCCATTTTTAGGCATGAGCATCCATTATATGTATTGGGAACGATCTTCCATTTTGTATAAAAATGTATAGTTGGACCTATTTCCAATACAAATACATAAATTCCATCTTGTGTATATGGCATTGTGTTTATCCATTTTTACATTCATGATGTGGATTTGATGTTATATATTATGAATCTTACATTGTTCATGGTGAATGTAATGAGTTCTACTTAGTTTGATTAAATTAATTTGTACAATAATATATACTAATGGATACGAATGGCTATGAGGATTATAAAAGGTATATTTAGAAAAATGAACATACATGTTTTCTTGAGAAATTACTCATATTTGTTTAAGGAATTTATTTCAAGTAATCTATCGACATTCCTTTACATTAATTCCTAGGTATGATCAACATCGATCTAGCTCTAAGAAGAACATTGTCCAATGGCTTTAATATATTGTAAATCATTAGTAGAGAATGCCAGAGCAAGGGATCTATTTAGGATGTTTTAAACAAATGGCACTTTAGGTTGAGTCCACTGGTTGTTTGAGTGTTCTAATATCAAAGCAAGATTGTTAAATGAAAATGTGCTCCAACTATAGAGTGTTGAATATGCAAATACATTTGCACTTGGCTATAGGAAAACAATCTTGTATAGTAACTAAGATTAATGGGTTTATGTTCCAACGTTAAAAGATTCTAGTTATAACGAGGGCACGTAAAGGGTTCCACATACATGTGGTGCAAGGTGGAATTATGGGGTGCAAAGGTAAATAAAAGTGAGTTTTTAGAGCCTACCTTGTGCTACATCTAATAGCATAATATCATAATGTTAAAACATGCAATATTACATTACATTGTTGCATGTGCTCATCATATTACCAAAGGGTATGATTGAAGTCTCTTGTCAAATATGAATTCTACAACTAGGGTGTAAAGGATGTCTTGGTATAGCATTATACACTTAGTCAAAGCTACTTTATACGAAAAACAAGTAAGAAAACCATTATCGAATTTGAGCACAAGTACATGTTCCATATCTCTAATATGAAGTTGGAGGTGTATCTTAGTGAAGAGCTCAACAATTGGTTCGACACTTCAGATCTTGACACAACTACAACTACCAACACATTAGGTTAGTTAAATAACCTAGAGTATAAAAAATACTTCTCAAGGCTTGGCACAATGCATCCCATGTAGTGGTGTATGTAGTTGTGTTGTTAGGTATCCTATTTATCTTATCATTTGACATAGATCTCTACAAATGTTTGGTGAGACTGCCACCAACCTTGGGAAAGTCCCTCTAATTGGTTACATGCATGCAGGTGTTTATGTTTGGTCATATCTAGGTAGGCTTGGAAGTAGGAAGTGAGGTTGTGGATCCAAGAATCCAAAAATACTTTGTGCATATCACCACCATATTTAGGTAATTAAATTATGGTGTCTCGATAGAAGCTACAAGTGGAAACCATAGGTTGAAGTTTAAGCAATTCACTGAATGCACATGCTAGTTCTTGTATAATTATTTGTAGACTATTTTCTTCATTTTCATATTAGTGATTGTTTCCTGGAGCCATTAAGGGAGGAAAAGGGAAACCTTAGGTTATGAATATGGTTAGGGTTCTTAGAAAGAGGGTTTTTTGGGTACTGAGTAGAGTGACATAGCCCTAGGAAAAGGCATGATATGGGAGGATGACCTTCATAAAACCAACAAGTTTTGTAGAATAGTGGAAATGCTTAGTGTTGGATGGAGACCTACAAACCCCCCCTAAAAATGACTATATTTGGGTGGAGATTAAGCCTAAGAAACTATAAGAAAAGGTATGTTAAAGAATAGTCCATTATCTAGAAAAAAAGATAATATAACTAGTTGTAAAAGGTAGATGGGTTAGAAGATTAACCTAAAAGAGCCCAAACACTTGAGAAATATGGGTTTTTCTCTCCTTCATGTTCTATCTCTAGATTGTTTTTAGAACCTTGCACTACAAAATGATGGCACAATTAGTGTCCTCATACATTACATTCAAACTAGGAAATTGCATACATGACAATTTTGAATTTGTACTAGAAATTAATCAACAAAAGGAACCCTTAAAAATAACATACCACATCATGTTAGCATACCTATTATCATACAAACCTAGTTTCATTCAAGTAGAACATATGGACCCTCCATCTTTATAATGGTTTGCATCAATCTCTAGTGCTCTAAATGAGGCAAGAAGTAGCATACCTTGTGCAAGCTCTTTCTAGACATTGTTGTAGAACCCCTCCTGTAGGGGCCTTCATGCTTAACCTGAAACTCAACCACTTGATACACAAGAGATTAGAAAGCACAATGACTAGATAAATAAATTAAATAAATGAATAACTTAGAAAATTAAAACCAACCATAACCTGTCTTTGATACCATCTTGTCCACTGCCGTCTGCGTCTTCCGTAGGATCCCTCCAGCAAAGCTCGTTTAACCATAGGCGAAGCAACCGTTAGCTTCGCCACCCAACCATAGGCTCACGCTTTCAGTCGCATGGCCTCCCCCGAGCTTTGGGTCGTAGAGCTCACACAGGCATTTCAGAAATTCAGCTTGGGCTTCCCTTCCCACCAGGATTTCTAAGCCAAACCCTTAGATAGCAGCAAGTCTTTGAGGCATTCGAAAATTACGACAATCGTCCAAATTATGGGCCCTTTATCCATTCCCCAAGCCTTCCTTATAAAGGAAAATCTCATGCGACACATGTCGCTTCATGCATAATTAAATATTTTTAATTAATTATTTAATTAAAACATTCACCCATCCAAGTGTCAGTTTCTCTGGGAAGTGCACCAACACCCCTAAGTTTGCTCTAGTTTGTCCCCCAGATATTTTAATTAAGTCCTAGCTTTTAGTTGACTAGGTGTCTAATCTTAGGATTCTATTTTGCTCCTAAATAATGATTTCTATTATTTTAAATGCTCAACAAAAATAACTATTCATGTGCAAATGCCTAAATTATTTTTATGCATTTGCTAAGTAATAATCTAGAGTTATTCTCATAAGTTTTTATGTAGTTAAATTTAACAATCAAACTCACTAGGATCACGGTGCCGCGCCATTGGGCTCCTAGTTCCTTAATTTTAATTCCCTGACATGGCACCACTCCGTCGGGTCCAGTCATCCATGGTTTCCATTCCTTGGAATGATACCGCATCGTTGGGTCCTTGCATCCATTCTTTCCGTTCTCGACAGGGTACCGCATCGTCGGGCCCTTCTGCCACCATCTTTCCGTTTTGACTTGCGGGAACTCTTGTAGGGATTTTAGGAATCGTTAACATCCATCCTCCGTCTACATGCTATCTAGGGACTAATGGCACTGAGGAGTGAGTCCGTTCTCACTACGCGCCCCTCAAATCGTACGTGACCAGCTCCGTCGTGGCCCACCTCGTACGCTCTCACGCATTCCTCTTGAGCAAGCGGATCAGTGCTTATCTGCTCATGCGTGGTATTCTTGTCGGAAGTCGACATCGTCGTCGCTCCCCCTGTGTGTGATTTACCCGTACTCTACGACCCTTCATGTTCCTTTGTGTGTCCGTTGGTGAACCGTCTCACTTGTTTCTACACACACTTCTCATAACAATTTATTAGTAGCACTGTCCTCAATAATCATCATCTGATTTCTAAATCAAGTATTGTTAAACATTTATGATTTATTCAAACTTCTAATCAAATATACATTTCGTCGACAAATACATAATCACCGTACAGCTAGTCGTTAAGCATTATCCATATGCACAATTTTCATATCAAATTTAATCATTAAATAACATGAAATCGCCCCTTCACAATAACTACCCAAATGCACATATATCAATCAATCGTAATCATAAATATCCTCAAAATAAAATCATAGGGTTATTTTATTAACGTTTCAAACAGTTGGGTGACTCAGCAGGTGCCCTCAATGTCTACAGTAGTCTAGGGGCACTACATACACCCCTACTTATTTAGAACTTCGTCCTGAAGTTCAGAAAAAAATGGAAAGTTATGACGCATCTTAGTTGCGTACTCCCAAGTCGCAGAGCTAGGACTGTAACTGTCCTACTGCACTTTGACTTGATTAATCAGGGCTAATCATTAAGCAAGATGTAATCAATCAATTATCCCACTCCACACGTATAATTTAATTCCTTAATTCATTTATCAATTAATGTCGGCATTCATATCTTCAGGTTTTCCCTCAATCATTTAAGACATAACAAGGCTCAAGAGACCACTATGCCAAAGTTGTTCAGCTAGTTCACTTGATAGGCTCCCTTAAGGTCCCCAGTCATTCTAGGGGCATTACATACACCCCCTCTTAAATAGAACTTCGTCCCGAAGTTAATTTTTTTTTTCTTGTACTTTCGACGCTAGGCTTTATCTTAATTTCTATTCTCATCTTCTGTCATTGTATTCTATTTTTCTCCAACAATCATGGCTATAAGCACAAGTGGTATGGTTCCAATACACCCTCTGAAACTTAATCGTAACTTCGCATAATTTCAATCCAATAATACATTCAATAATTGTCAGTCCCAACTAGATTTTCTATATCTCTTATTCATTCACAAGGGTCTACGATGTTCAAAATTTCAACAAGTTGTGTTGCATCAATAGCCACCTGATAATTTATCAACATAGCAAATCCAAGCAAGGTTTCAAATTTATTAGGTTATCCTTCCTTCAAGACAAGTCACGGTTTTAACAAATCAGAAGAGACCCTCAAATAGTCCAAAAACTAAATTCCATAAGACTACTTCCAAATACCTCTAAATGATCTAATAATGTTGGTACTCAATTCGATAGGTTTCCAGGTATCGAAACTTAGTGACTTAGTTGAACGTATCAAAATTGATCTTTTAGTCCAATCATTAGTATCATCATGTCCATGTTAATGAGCTTATCACATCCTTACCCCATTTCATCATTTATGTTGTCATAGGACTACTTCGACGATCTCAACAAGTCGCACTAAGTGTGTTTTCCTTATCATTATCGCGGTCCATCTTGAAGGCTAACCATATTTTCATTTAAGGTTTGACCATGTCAACTGGTTAGCATCATTGTATTCTACTTTTCATTAATAGTTAACACAACTTGAACTTAACTAAACTCTATGTTTCTCGTCTAATCCATACCATTTCTTAATATGAATTATGAATTATATACAATTAAGTATCTACACACACCATTCTATTGAAACTAATGCCACATAAATGTTCCTCTTCTAAAATCATTTTGAACATGATTTTTTTTTTTTTTTTTTGTGACCAACCTTTACTCTGAGTGAGTAGTCCTCATGCACATTCTTCAATAGTTTATGACTTATAATTCCCTAAATTTACAAGTGTTTTACATTTGACATTTTTATCCTAAGAGTTCATTTATAACCACCCTTCTATGGTTGAAATAAGGCATAAATAATTACCATCTATCATTTAATCTCCACAGTGTATTTACAAGAAATTTCTCTATCTTTTATACCGTGCATCCTTCATCTCCTTTTGTATGATCACATCATATAGTTTACATTATATGTATTATACATATATTACCTTCGTGACAATGGTTTCACAACATAGTGGAAAATATAAATTATTTGCAACACAAGGATTCATCTTATCCATGAGGCACCTAAATACCATTTATATATTATTCGAACTATATAATTCCTTTTATAATTCGTCTTATTGTATGAATTACCTCTACTACACCTATAATGTAAACCATGTCATGCTGATTTTATCCACAATATACAACACCATAATGTGATTCACCAAACATTTAACCCATTCTATTCTTTTTCATAAACCTAATTTTACCTTGTGCATGAATTGCATAAATGATATTTTACTTCAGTTCTTTTATTCCTAGAAAAATAATATCCATAAATAGTACCCTCAAGATCTATAACCTGCAAAGTACATATTTTGACTTTTTATTATATAATATATATATAGAGAGAGAGATTTAACCCTTCAAAATAGTGATCACAATCTAAAGTGAATCATAATCTATTTTAACGATAATAACATAACTTGATTCTAAATTCATAGCCAACGTAGTGTTAATTCTAGTGACAACATAAAAAGAATTTCTAAAAGTGGGCTCCCTATAAAAATCACACGTATCTTCTTTATTTATGTGATTTCAATAAAAGTACTACTTGTTTAAAAGCATAAATAATTCTATTATTGTTCACAACCAAATTAAGTGATATGAGGAACATTTAATTTAAATACGGTGTTTCTATGGCCATCCTAAATGTTATCCTTAAGTGAATGGCTAGTATTTTTAACTTTTGAACAAATTATAATTCTTTTATAATAAATAGTATAACCTATAATTTAGGTGATCACAATTGATCCAATACTACATGTTGATGTTTAATCATTAAAAAAAAATATTAAATGCTACAAAGGTAAATATGACCACTACACCCTATCATTGACAACCATAACCGATTACTTTAATGATCTTTAGTACAACCAGCGATTCTACTAACAATACCTTTAGTGTTTCACTTCTCATTATTAAACATCACAAAACATTGTTCATAAAAAAAAATAGTCTTCACAACTAAGCACCTTAGTAGTGCAATTATTAAATATCACCAAATCAACATTTCAACCACAAATGACTTTATTGCTAAACTTTAATATTTCAAAAAGTATTTATCAAATATCACAACCCATTATTGCTACAAAGAAATAACCTTACAGCTAAGCATTTAACGTTTCATTCTGCATCAAGGAGTAATCCATTGGTCCTTCAAGTGTAGGGCAATTTCATCTTAAGCAATACGGACTTACACATGGGAGTCAAAAAAAAATGTTTAATAATAAATTCTTTTTAACTAACAAAACAATCTGCAATCATCACATAGTCATTTCGCTTAGTGACAGAAATATTATATAATTTTTAAAACCAGACTCATCACTAATGTCGCTTGATCAATTTACATGGTGAAGGGAAGTTATTACACAGTTCACTTAACGAGCAGAAATTAAAATGCAGTAATTAAAATACAATCAATGACTCCTCTGGAAGCTACGAGGCATCCTCTAAGTGCGGCCGTATTAACTAGACATTGCATCATAGGAACGTCCAGGATAGGGTGACCAGTTGATGAGATAGATGGATTTCAATTCATCTACCTAGATTCAATTCCATTATCCCAAGCCTAAGTCGATTATTCCGATGGCGATTAAAGGTATGTCGAAGGTTCGGTCGTAATGGTACTCAGATTCGCGTAGTAGTGGAAGGGTAAGTCTGGCAATCTGAGGGCGATGAGAATGGACGGCCTCTCTTGCCAAAGGGCATGCATATGCATTATTAATTGGAGATCAAAATGGAAACGAACAGACTCATTTATAAACGGGACATAAACGTATGCTATCAAGAGTTCATAAGAGAATATGAACAGGTTCAGGAATTAGTTTCACAAGAACGGTTTATGCAATACCTACAAGAACTTCATGCTAGCACTACGGATTCGAATTATATAAAAAAAATAAACGAAGACTATATTGAACCCGATTATAAGGGGCAGACCCTCATACTTCTGATCTGGCAGCCAGATACGTGGGGATTTAGTAAAAACAAAATATTCGGAACCAAGAAGTTCCTCTGTATGTGTGACTCCATTAAAACGCAGATGCTGGTTAAAATTTCACATGCATCAACGAGCTGTTTCACAGAGTTTAAATAATAAGAATGCTTGCCGAGAAGGGATTCACAAATTTCCCTTATAGCTGAGTATAAGAGATCTAGTTACAGAAATAAAATTGAGTATGCAATTTTAGAATGGATCCACAATTTCTTCATTCGAAAATAGAGTGTAAAATTTCTATTGGCCAAAATATAATTGAGAATGCAGTCTGAGAATAGATCTATTGTTTCTTCATAAGCAAAAACAGAGATGTGAAAGATCTATTGACAGAAACGCAATTGGCAATGCGATCTGAGGATGGATCTGTGCCTCACTGGCTTCATCCATATTTTAAATAAAAGAAAATCTAAAACTCATCAAGAAAGCTAAGCTTCCAGCCTAGGATCGATTCCCAGTAGGAAACTTCCAACTCTTTGCTCGGCATCAATAAAGATTACAATGCTTGGGTCGATTCTCTCCCTTGGGAGATCGCCCAACTCTGCAAAACATGTATATCTATGCCTTAAAAGAAATCCCTACCTAATCCTTGTTCATAACCGATGGGGATCTTACATCTTACGAAACACTTGTGCGTGTGGTCACAATAGTTAAAATGAATAGTCAATTTGCTAATAATTTATAACAAAAGAACATTGTTACGGCGTTTATTGTAATATTACAGTCAATAGAAAATTGTAGTTCAGTAAGCATGTATTTTTTTTTTACTAAAATACAGTATAATCCTTTTCACATAAATGAGAACCTATCAGGTAATAATTTGAATCCTAACAACAACTTAAACTACAACAACCCGTGTCCCTCTACCTCTATCTTTTGCCAAAGTCATTTCTCGGTGTCAACCAGCATGATTACAGGCTGAGGGTAAGGATCACGCAATCTTCAACCGTGAGTTTCATTCATTGCAAGGAGACAGTTAACAGAGGTGGGCTGCTGCGCTGGCGTGATTTACTGATTCGCAATTATGGTACAATCTTTCTGATAGCTTATAATGGAACTCGAATTAGCTCGTAAATATTTAATTGAGAGATTCAGTTATCGGTTAGTTATCTATGCACTATACAAACTCCGACTAATTCGACATGATTTTACAGAGACTTTAAAAATCGATCAACAATTCGCATCAAGATTTCTAGATCGCAAATCAATTTTTGAAGTAAAAACGCAGAAAACTTAAAGATCAAGGTTACAATTCATACACTGAATTTCTGGAAATGCTCATAATATTTCGACATAGGTATATAGAGATTTTAAAGATCAAAATTACAGATTGGATTGCGAAATCAGGAAAAAGAAATTGCATTCCAATTTCAAACAGAGCGCGGAGACTTTTAAAGATCAACACATTTCGATTCACAAGTTCCGGGAGCGTCAACACACCGTGGAATCATTGTATAAGATCCCCAGGTGCAACCAACTCCTAAATAAAAGACAATAGGCCGAGGGTCATCTTAACACAAATGAAAAAAAATGGAAGACAACCGTGATCAAAATCTCAAATTGATAGTGTGCCAAGAGTCAATTCACATAGAAAATGGAAAACAGCCGTGGTCGAAATCTCAGATCGAATTGGAGAATAACGCAGAGGATAAAGGAGAATTTAGATCTCAGTCGGTTTGAAGAATAACATAGAGAATGAATAGAAAATTAGATCTCAGTCAATTGCCAATAACATAGAGATTCATTTAACCGGGATCCAAATAGTTTAAGAAGCCAGAAAACTATCTAAATCCAAAGATGCAATCGTGTAATATAACCCTTTGCTAAAAATAAACAGAGTTTTGAACCTTTAAAATGAAACATCTGACCTGAACAGAAAATAAGATAATATAACAGAAATATCCTTTCCATCGAAAGTATAGAGAGCTCAATGAAATTAAATTCCAGAATTGTTTCTTTTCTTTTTTTTTTTACACACAAAATAAACTATTTCATCCTTCAAATATCATGGCAGAAAGTAAAATTTCAGGGATCTCAAAATGGTTTCTCTACACAGAAAAATAACACAATTCAAAGAGATTGCAACTCGACACAGGGACTAAAAAAAAAATAAAAAAATAAAAATTTAAGCAGCATTGAACCTGATTAGACCGTTGAGTTGAGATCGTTGTAGGAGCGGCTGATTCAACAGTCTGGTTCAATCCAATTTCGACAAAAATACCAAAAACCCCTGATAGGAATATGAGTCCGGCGCCCTCAAGGCTCGACCGGCTCTGATACCAAATGTAGAACCCCTCCTATAGGGGCCTTCATGCTTAACCTGAAACTCAACCACTTGATACACAAGAGATTAGAAAGCACAATGACTAGATAAATAAATTAAATAAATGAATAACTTAGCAAATTAAAACCAACCATAACCTGTCTTTGATACCATCTTGTCCACTGCCGTCTGCGTCTTCCGTAGGATCCCTCCAGCAAAGCTCGTTTAACCATAGGCGAAGCAACCGTTAGCTTCGCCACCCAACCATAGGCTCATGCTTTCAGTCGCATGGCCTCCCCCGAGCTTTGGGTCGTAGAGCTCACACAAGCATTTCAGAAATTCAGCTTGGGCTTCCCTTCCCACCAGGATTTCTAAGCCAAACCCTTAGATAGCAGCAAGTCTTTGAGGCATACGAAAATTACGACAATCGTCCAAATTATGGGCCCTTTATCCATTCCCCAAGCCTTCCTTATAAAGGAAAATCTCATGCGACACATGTCGCTTCATGCATAATTAAATATTTTTAATTAATTATTTAATTAAAACATTCACCCATCCAAGTGTCAGTTTCTCTGGGAAGTGCACCAACACCCCTAAGTTTGCTCTAGTTTGTCCCCCAGATATTTTAATTAAGTCCTAGCTTTTAGTTGACTAGGTGTCTAATCTTAGGATTCTATTTTGCTCCTAAATAATGATTTCTATTATTTTAAATGCTCAACAAAAATAACTATTCATGTGCAAATGCCTAAATTATTTTTATGCATTTGCTAAGTAATAATCTAGAGTTATTCTCATAAGTTTTTATGTAGTTAAATTTAACAATCAAACTCACTAGGATCACGGTGCCGCGCCGTTGGGCTCCTAGTTCCTTAATTTTAATTCCCTGACATGGAACCACTCCGTCGGGTCCAGTCATCCATGGTTTCCATTCCTTGGAATGGTACCGCATCGTTGGGTCCTTGCATCCATTCTTTCCGTTCTCGACAGGGTACCGCATCGTCGGGCCCTTCTGCCACCATCTTTCCGTTTTGACTTGCGGGAACTCTTGTAGGGATTTTAGGAATCGTTACCATCCATCCTCCATCTACATGCTATCTAGGGACTAATGGCACTGAGGAGTGAGTCCGTTCTCACTACGCGCCCCTCAAATCGTACGTGACCAGCTCCGTCATGGCCCACCTCGTACGCTCTCACGCATTCCTCTTGAGCAAGCGGATCAGTGCTTATCTGATCATGCGTGGTATTCTTGTCGGAAGTCGACATCGTCGTCGCTCCCCCTGTGTGTGATTTACCCGTACTCTACGACCGTTCATGTTCCTTTGTGTGTCCGTTGGTGAACCGTCTCACTTGTTTCTACACACACTTCTCATAACAATTTATTAGTAGCACTGTCCTCAATAATCATCATCTGATTTCTAAATCAAGTATTGTTAAACATTTATGATTTATTCAAACTTCTAATCAAATATACATTTCGTCGACAAATACATAATCACCATACAGCTAGTCGTTAAGCATTATCCATATGTACAATTTTCATATCAAAGTTAATCATTAAATAACATGAAATCGTCCCTTCACAATAACTACCCAAATGCACATATATCAATCAATCGTAATCATAAATATCCTCAAAATAAAATCATAGGGTTATTTTATTAACGTTTCAAACAGTTGGGTGACTCAGCAGGTGCCCTCAATGTCTACAGTAGTCTAGGGGCACTACAATTGTTTGCAATTGGATGTTTGTTCCAATGACCATGTTTGTAAAGTGATAGACCCCTGCACCTAGTCTATAATCCATGAATACATAACCATTGGTATTTATTGAATTTTCATTCTATGTCAGATATTCACCCTTAAAAACCATCAATCCAATTGGATGATCATTACCTTCATCATCAGTTAAAAATGTATTGGGAGGTTGTCTTCCTTGTATGAATCATGCCGACCAATAATCAATGCCCCATTCATTGTCTTTTGGGGAGAAACTGCAAATATGTGGCCTACAAAAATGCAATGTATGGTCAAATGTAAAATGTATGATTTTGATAACTTAGTTAAATAAAAAACAAATTAAATTCTTAGATACTATCAGATATATATCTACCTAGTTGTACAACATCAGAGATATGATCATAGTCTGTTAAATAGATGATTTCCCCTCATCTATAAGGCCCACAAAACCAAGCTATTTTTTGAGTCCACACTTTGAATAAAGGGTTGTTTGAGATTCAAATTGAATGGAAGACATGATTTCCTTATACTATGTTGCAATGATACAATCACGATTGATCTATGTTGACCACTTCGCAGAAATTTCTAAGTACATGCCCTATCCCTATTAAATTATGTTTCTCTTGAGCGCCACTTGACATTATTGTAGAGAACCACTGAACTATAGATTTTGCATCTAGAATATGAAAATTTGTTGTAAAATTCATCTCCTCCCTTCGCAGTGTAGTTTTGATGCATGCATTATCCCCATCATGCTCATCTTCCTCATGCCCGGTCTCAAAATAGTTCCAAATATGTTACACATAGTATGTTTTGTGCAAAATACTCAACCACTGGAATACACGACCATTTTTGAATTGGCCTGCACAACCATCTAACCATATCCAATGTCAATCCATCTATATATCTCTCTCCTTCAAGTTATCATAGAACATTTGAAATATCTTTTGCATATAATGTAGGTTGGAGCACTTGTCATCACTTATGTAGAAGTTTTTCTCTTTCACTACTATCCTCTTGTCATTGTTGTTATCTTTCCAATGCCTATATGTGATATGTACCATTATGATAACTTGATCTGAATGATAATACTAGATTTGGATCTCATTCTATAGATGAAGGGTGTAATTCTCAGTGAAATCCACAACTGACAATATAGTACCTGCGAGAAAGGTGTCTTTGCATATTTGAAACTGTTCATCATGCCATCACGTTACATGAAAATTTTAAGCATATTGTTTAGATTTAACAAAAAATACCTTCATGAAATCACACAATCATACTTAGGGACATGGAGATAAATATTCAATTGCATTGTGACCTTGAAAAAATATGCGAAATTTTTTAATGTTCAATAAGAAACAATACTATCTTCACTTACCTAGGACATCACTAGTGCAATGTTTTTTCTTTCTTTCCCATTGTCCGGTTGATACGTAACATACTTGAATCTATGCATATCTACTCTCATCCTCCCAATTTTTTCCTCCTCTCTTTCATGAATGCATCAACGCACTAAAGAAAATCTACTACATGTAGAAGATGTTCCATATATACAATATTTCCCATAATATTTTTGTCCATCTAACCTTAGACACATGACGCCATGGATAAATTCTCTCGATGAAATCAACGGTAGTATGGATGAGCACTCCTCCACAATGTTAATATGCAAAACACTACTAATGTGTACATATGTGTCATAAAAATAATCAAATTCAATATGGTATCTAAAACATGTGTTTCGATCTGTGCATATTCTAACATACCAAGGTTTACATTTCTCAAATGATCTTTGGCCCAGGTTCAATAACACGTGTTCAATCTTGAATCTCTCATAGAGCTCTATTTGTGTCATGTCACGAAAGTGCTTAATGTGGGGCTCATGATAATTAGTACAATGTGGGGCTCATGATCATTAGTATCTTTTCGCAACTTTAGCACAAATGAAGCATGTAATTTTCTAATTTTGTGAATTTGAAAGGTAATTTTGAAGTACATTCATCTACGTTTTATTCCACTATGATTGCACTTGGATCATAATTTAAAATGCCTTCATTTGAGATTTTCGTGATTTTATTACCATAGAAAAATCTAATATTATGCAATTAGATTTTTTTTTGGATCTAATAATCAATATTTTATGGATAAAATATACAAAGGTAAGCACAAACTCAACATAAACATAAGATTGATAGTGCTAAAATTGACAAATCTGCCTCCAAGCCTCAATAATTCAAAATCCTTTGGTTCTCCATCTTCAATGTCTAGTGAGGTTCTTTTCAATACAAAAAATAATTCAAGTCTACGATGAATTTTTCAAGGAAAACTTGGGCATGAGGAATCCAAATAATGGATCAAACTAGAAGCATTAAATGAATCTATGCAACAACATGCAATTCCATTGCCCAAATGATCTTTTATTAAAGGGCATGCACTATTTTCTCAATCCTTATATGCATATTCAGATAGTTCTATATTTTATTGTAGCCCCTCACATCACATGACTCATTTTCATGAGCTTCTACCTTACATATATGATAGTAGCATTTCATAGATTGTAGTTGAAGACTCTAGATAACTTGATGTTTTATTGATGGTTGTATCCGATGATATCATTATTTCTAAATTATCTACTAATATATAGTTCTATATTTATCATATTATTCACTCTAGTAATGGGAAAATAGTGTAATTTACACATCATCATGTGGATATTAAAGACTTGTTCAAAATAATCCAAAAATTGTTGTTGTTCATGGCAGAGTTGATCATAGTTCTCCAGTATACAAGTTTAATGGTTTTGGGCCTTGTTCAAGTTCCTCTTTCATTGAACATGTTGATTATTTGAGAAGACTTTGGGATGAATTATTTGGAAATCTAAACTATAGGTATTTGCAGTAGTTTATTGCATAGAATTTGCTGCTTGGTAGTGATGGATTCTCTCATGAGACACTTGTCCACTTCTTCGTTGCATTCCTCTTTCCCCAATTCGAATTGGGAATTTTGGCTGACCATAAATACCTCTATGCACCCTCTTGGTGGATACATCATACTTTTATCCCTGATATTTAATACATGTCATAGGTTTGACATCAGTTCTGAATTTCTCATATTTTTCATAGATTCCTTCATCATTGTTGTCATAGATGCCATGGAATCTTGTCACAAGTGTCACAATTTGTCTATTATGCTTCTTCCTCTTTATTGGAAGTTACTCTTCGTCTGCAATTTGAATCTCCTTTATATTTGACATGAATATTTCCCCTTCATCTACCCCAAGTATGTTACCCTCCACCTTGAAGTCGAATTTGTGTGAGGATGATGCCAAGTGTAGTGGGAATCTTGCCACATGTGGGTCCCACGACCTCTTATGTTCCCTCATGATCCAATGCCGCCTTATTTTATTTATTATTATTATTTATTTGAACCATTTAATGTGAATTTGTAAGTCTAAGGTGATTTTGGGTCTTGTAGCTCCCTTATTCCAAATTTTAATGATTCCACCCCAACCTAGGGAACTAGTAGGTTAGTGGAATTTTTCCTCCATGATAATTTATTTGGATGGGGAAATTACAAAATTTGAATTGGGAATTTACTTTTCATGTGACCCACCTTGTCCATTTGGATCTAATTTTACATTATTACTAACTTGGACATCATGCTTGACAATTATTTGACCCTTAGCACCAATTTGACAAACTATCATGAACATGGGCAAGTGGCTTATGCCATTGTGATCCAATGCAAAATTTGGGGACATGACAATTTTATTGGCAGCCCAAGAAAAACAACTAAGAGGAACCTCATTTATTCTAAGTGAATAATGTGCAGAGGTTGAGGATGGGGAGAACTTAGCACAAGAGTCACTTTTTTAGGATGACTTCATTTCTTCTGGAGAAGAAAATAGAAGAGCTAAAATGGTAGATGAGATCTAGAAGGATCTATGGGAGGTGGATGGTTCTTTATACGAAAACATACATAATGTGGATGTGAAGGAATTGCATGACTTGGAGGACCAAATATTAGTCACATAAGAACAAATTATGCAGGTGTTGACTAGGATAGATGGTGCACACAAGTTTATTGAAGATCTGATGTGGAAGACCCAGTGGATGGAGAGACATGGAGGAGTTACATAATGGGTCACTAGTACCCAACTGTGCATCATTAAAGAAGAACTGGAGGAGATGAAATCAAATTACTTGCAGTTGTTCATGGATATAGACATTTCCCTCAAGTTTGTAGAAGACAAAGAAAGGGAAGTTAAGAAGCTTACCCATGAGCTTTAGGTTACCAGAGATTCTTGGAAGTGCACACAAATAGCCTTTCAATAATCAGAGATGTAGGACAAGTAGCCTCACGGGGAGTTGAGTGGGTTACATCCTTCTTCCCACATAGTAGAAAATCATTTGCATATGGTGGGTGGCACTATTGATTTGATGGAGGAACCTCATGTGAGGATTGAACATGAGGATCAATCAGATTTACAGTTGCTTCAGGACAGGATTGACATGGACGATTTTTCCAAGCACTTGTTTCGCGTTATGAGGATCACAACCCACTTTTTTTGGAGAGAGACCTAGCCATGGAGGAGGTGGTTGAGCACATGCCTTATGAAATAGATAGTGGGCGAGCATATGCATCCATGGATTGGGTGGATAGATATATGAAAGATGTGGAGTCATACTGGGATACAGGTTCAACTTACACATACAGTATGTTGCATATAGTAGCACTTAGTAGGACATGGGAGTTTCACCTGAGTCAATTGGATGGGACAGGTAACATTGATGTGAGCCATAGGACCAATGATCAGATTTCATAAGAGGAGCTCCAGTTTCTATTGGATAGGTTCATAGATATTTTAACAAGCATCAGGAGTGTTGAAATTCCAAATTGGTGGTGGGATCTTGGCATTCCTCAGAGTGATAGATTGGTTCAGGTGACAGTGGTCACAGAATGATTCCAACATTGATCGTGGGATCTTGGAATCGCTTGGTTCAATAGTTTAGAAACACGCATAGGATAGAGAGCCAGGTATCCATTCCAAGAGTCTATCTATGTGGATAAGTTAATTAGTTTCCCAATTGGGGGACCTTATGAGGTATGGACACATTTTTTCCCTACTTTGTGGCTTGGGAGAATTCAAAAGGCTCTTTATGTTGATACTATGTAGTGCAGTCAGGGATGCAGTAGGTACTCTGCAGTTCTTAGGTTCAATTGGGACCCTAGGATCATTCTGGGACTTAGTTGTTTCAACTGGGTTGATCAGAGAGCAGCATAGGGGATATAGCTATCTCTTGAGTGGATGGATAGAGTTCATGAGTATTCAAGAGTCATGACTAGTGAGCAAGACATGCTTCCTTTTCCAACATTTAAAATCGAGTATGGTAGCATGATATTAGGATTCACTTGGAGGCCTATGCAGGCCACTGTCCATGGTGGTAGGTTTAGTCTTTACAGAGATGCCAGCTTGGGGATCCAGGAGAGGAAAAGGAATATAGAGTATGAAAGTGGGATGGTTAGGATTAGAGTGGTACAGTGGCAGCATGGTGGTCCCTCACTGAGATTAGCTCGGGATCTTGGAATTCCAATGCTAGATAGTTCAACAACAGACCTGGAGGTGAGAGTCAGTTTTGGCATTCATATGATTGGATTCCTTGTAGACCAATTCCTTTGGGAGTTGGTTGAGTGGTTTCATTATCCAGTTACTTTACCCATCGGCAGTGGTCGAAGGGTTTCCTATGTCATTACCTTGTGGGACCATGAATGGAGCAGAGGATGCTTCACCTCTTTCTGATTGGTTTGGAACCATGATATCATTCTCATAATTAGTGTGATTCAATTTGTGGAGAGTAGAGTTTGTTATTTGTTCCATTTGAAGATACATCCATATAAACAATTATCACTATGGAAGGAGGAAAAGAAATTGTTTGTGCATAAAGTTGGGGAAGGAGAATAGGTACTACTACACCCAGATTTAAATTTCTTGAGTACAAGCAATATTGGGTGAGGAGGATTTGTAATGTCCCTAATATTTCACCATGGACCACTCTATTGGACCGGGGAATTCAATTGTCTAAAGTCACTTGGAAAAATTAAAGAAGAATCGTAAAGTGGTGATTTGGGTCATGAGGCACGATGGAAAAACCAAGGTCCAAGGGAAAAAAATTGATGAAGGCTCATGAGGAGGTTGCAATAGGGAGATGATGGGCCCAAAATGACATGTGGAGCACTCCAAAACAAGATGAAAATATCTATGAGGGCGCATTTGTGGGTGAGAATCCCAATGTTGGTGACAATTCCATGGAGGAAGGTGAGAATCCCAAGGAAGTGTAACTCCCACCAAATGAGGAGAGAATATCAATGTAACTCGCTAGTGACTAAAAATAGCTAATGAGGTCGAATTTGGGAATCGAGGGGCATTCCAAGGAGTGTAACTCCCATAAAAAATGAAGAGAATCTCAAAGTAGCTCTCCTCGAGGTCCACATTACCAATTGGAGGGAGTTGAGGTGTCATAAGGGATTATTCTCCCTTAAAATTGATTTGTATTACTATTTTTGAGGAAAAACTCTATAATGAGGAAGAATTAGTCACAAGGAGTCATTCTCTACTAAAACTCATTTTTATTAATATTTTCAAGAGAGAAATCTAGAAGGAGGGAAAGGTTGAATAATGAGTTATAAAGGAAGGCGAGGTCTCCTATTCAGGATCTTTTGGAAAAATTATTTCCGAATTGGAGAGCTCTTGTGCTTTTCAAGCTTGGGATATGTGCCCCTTGCATTTGTGACTGGTTTCGGTGGTGAAAGATTCCACCCTAGTTAGTGTAAGAGGAGAGATCATTCAGATCTCTTTATTTGGAATTCATTACAAGTGTTAAGAGAGATCATCCAGATATTTCTACTGAGATTCATTGATTAGAGTATGTTGTGAGTTTCATTGCAGATCTTAAGATTCATCATTTTTTTAGCATTTAATGTGCTGGTTTTCCAATATTGTTAGTGTGGAGGGCGCACTTGCTCTCATTTAGTGTTAGTTGTAATTGTTTTTAGAGTTATAGGGTGAATTTGTGGAAGAGAGAACACCATTTTGGATCTAGAAAGAATGTGTTGGTTTTCCAATATTCTTAGTGTGGAGGGTGCACTTGCTCGCATTTAGTGTTAGTTGTAATTTTTTTTAGAGTTATAGGGTGAATTTGTGGAAGATAGAACACCATTTTGTATCTAGAAAGAATATTCTCAACTCTCTTTCTTAGATTCATTTTGTTTGGTCTCTTGTTGTTTGGTTGGAGTAGCTCTTCCATGAGAATCGGTGTTGGAGTACCAAGATCAATATTCTAGTTTCGATACTTATATGCATTTATGGACTATGATACTTGTTCCATTACATCTGGAGCATCATTTCTTGTGGGAAACACTTTTTATTTCATTGAAAAAGGTTTCTGAATGCCAGAGAAATAGTCATTTTATCATATTCAAGGGTTTTAGTGAAGGAGAGCACACCTATGCATTTCTATCTGTATCTTTCGTGGGTTTTGAGCTGCTTTAAGAGTCATATATTGTTGTAATAAATATTATTATTGTTTCCATCCATTCATAATAAATATTTACAGTTCCTTTCTCCATATTGTGTTCAATCTTCAAGTTTCTGGTAGATCTATGTGAAAATCTGCTAGTATGGTTATGCAATCTTAATGTAATGTATATTAAACTTTCATTAATCACCTTGAAGGATATTGGTGAATGACTCAAGTTGATTTTGGAGTGTTTTTTCTCAGTTGGAGCTGTTTGGGACAAATTCGATTGGGTTAGGACATGTCTGGAAAGAGTTGGAAACCAAGACCATCACTGTAGTGAATTTCGAGCTAGTTTTCCTAGATTTGAATTGATGCTTGTGGGGGTTGTTCATGCTTGTTAAAATATGAAATATAAGCCAATTCATGCTGTTATATTGGGCCAATAAATATTCCTTTGAATCTAGTTATGTGATTTGTACTTTCCATGCTTCAACATTGATGATAAAGAGGTTGCATACAAAGTGTTTGAAGAAAGCTCTAAACTAGACTTAATAACCAGCTACCAAAAATTTATATCAGATCTGATTTGAGAACATTACAGTGATTTCAAGTTATATTTATTGGAATGCAAATCATTATTCAAATCTTAAATTATAAATACATTCCTCTATTGTTGAACTAAAACATCTCATAATCCTTCAGAAGCCATTGATTGGATTCAGTTGGAGAACAATATACTCTCTATTGAATAAATTGGAGTTATTGTGCCTAATTTCCACATTGGGTACATTACAATGGGGAAGTTAGTTGTTGGGGACAAGAGGATAGGGGTTAGATAAGGATAGATAGAGAGAGTAGGGGGGTTAGAGAGGAGGTGGGTTAGGGACAATGGGAGAGAGAGGTGGGGTTAGAGAGACAAAGAGCAAAAAAGAGAGTGAGAAGAAATTAAAATAAATGGAAACATAATGCACACGCATTAGTAATGCACAGACATTAGTAATGCAAGCACATTTCAAATTTGAATTTCTTTTGGTGCGAATGAACTTTTCAACCTACGTGGTGGATGAGTTATCCTCTTTGGTTTTATTTATGGATTTTCAAACCTATGGTTTGGTCCCACAACTAACAAAACACATCCATTTTTTCATTTTTGTGTTTTCAACCTCGAATTCGCATATGTTAGAACAGTTTGTTGCTAATGGAATTGCGCAAACTTATAGATATTTATGTGCAAATTCCATATATAAATATATAGATATAGATATATTAGGAAAAGAATATTATTTTATTTATTTAAATATTTTTATTTGGTCATATGTCAAATTTGTAAAACGCATAGCTTTCTATTTTTCTTTGCAAATTTTGATTGGCTCGCCTATTTTGAAAATTAAAAGAACCTACACAAGTGGAAAAGAAGACCTATACACTAAAAAAAAATTCATTGATTGTGTTAAAACCCTCATAGTGGGGCCTAATGCTCAAACTTCACATTCTAGGGCTTCACTGACTTTCGTAATTTAAAAAAGTATATAAAATTAACATTAAAAATTATGGAAAAATAGTGCCACACAAATAACTTATTGTTTTCAAGAAAAATTATTGTTTACATACAAAACCCAGGTTCTAATGTGAACATATGCATTATGATTTAGAAAAAAAAGATCATAGCAATATTAGGAGAACACCATTTTCTTGGAGTTGTAGTAATTTTTCATAAATAAAAGTTATGTATTCTCGAAGGTAACTTGATTATGTTCGTTTCATCTTTTTAAACCACGTTCTAAAAATTTGTGTAGATACCTCTAATATTTAGTTTTACTGGTAATATATATATATTTTTTTATAGGTTTCCATTACAACTAACATGTCATAATTGGGTAGCATTACCTTGCACCAACCATAAAAGGGACATAATTTGGTTAGAAACATGGTTTGTGAGTGGATATTCCTTTAGAATGAGCAAGAATTTAGTTAATCCTTTACATGAGATAGGGATTTTTTTCTCTTGGGGAAGTAGCATATTCAAACCCATCGACAATTTTGTCACAAGAGTGCAAATTAGGTTATTTCATGTTATTGGAATCAATTTAATACTGAGAGGGGGGTGAATCAGTATTAGCGTAGTTATTAAAATATTTTTACCTTCTTTAACATATGAAAATTTACTTAGCATTCATCATTAGTTATGTATCAGTAAATTTACATACACCACATCATCAACACATAACACACATAATTTTCATGTGGAAACCCAATCACGAGAAAACCACATAATGCTTCTTTATAGTATGAAAGAATACATTCAAGGAAGCACCAACTTCCTGTGTTTACCAGCACCAAGTGGAAGGAGGATCCAACCCCCTGAGTTTTCTCCAACACCAACTAGAAGGAAGCACCGACCCCTTGTCGCTTTGTTTTGCAGGAACCAACCTGAAGGAAGCTGTGACTCCCTGTCTCCTTGTTGTTTATAGGAACCAACCTGAAGGAAGCTCCAAATCCCTATATCCTTTCCCCGTTCGACCACCCTGTTGTCTGATATATTTTATTGTCTTGATTTCCTTAAAGTCTGCGTACTTCTTTTGGTCTTCGGATAATAATTCTGATGTGCGTGACTTTCGTATGTAGATGATTATCTGTTACTACGCTGCATACATCACTTGACTTCTCTACCTTCTCAATTCATACCTATGTTGATGACTTACTTCATGAATTGTGTGCTCTACTGATGTTGCAGTCTGTGCTTTCTGATTCAACGTTCTTCTTTACATGACTGCAAAGATCAACTGATATTGTGCTTTCTATTGATGATATGTTGTACTTAAACGAAGCACCAATAACAGTGGTGACTGCACACCTTATGATGTGTTTGTTCTGAATAAGTGATGCAATTCTTCAGACGATATGTGACCTCCTATGCATCAAATGATTGGTTCGTTCAGTATGACGCACTTGTCTCATATCATCTGCATCGTGATGCACTTGTCCGACTCTGTTGCTTTTTTGTTGTTGCACATCAGATGTAATCTTCAACTTCACACACTTTCACTTCAGTTCATCTGCATCAGCAAGACATCTTTACAATATCTGATATCTATCGATTCTATCTTTGCGGTTTTGTATTTTCAACTTATGTGACTATCAGCGTGTTTATTGTGATACATTCCTTCAAGATATTCAACACTTGCGCATTCTTCAGTATTTCTTCCTTTCAGCATTTGCACAATAGTCACAGACTTACGACATCATTATGCACACCATGAAAACTTTGTTATGTTGCATGTGCTCATCCGTCTCTTCGCTAGATCATTATGTTCTTTCCAAGAGATACTTAATTCCCTGAAAAAAAACTGAAACTTGCAGTCTTACTTCTCTGCTTCACAATTTGCTCCCATGCTCACATTTCATAACCCAAATTTCATCTCCATTTATACATATCCTGCAAGGATAGTATGTTTGTAAATCGGTCGTGGAATTTATTCTTCCATACTTTACGGATCGTGCATATGCCGCATGTCATCATCTGTGCTATTGATGTGTCATATATGATGTATCAAGCACCCTTAGGATCAACAACTTAGTGGTACTTTTCACCTCGGTGATGTACCATTGCGCTCTAGATGTACTATTGCATTTTGGTATGTGCGCAATCTTTCACCTTGTCCATGATCTTTGTTGTTTCAATGATGTTTGTTGTACCATCCCTTGTTGGTAATGTGCCCTTGTGTTATTACCAACTAGCATAGTCTGCACATTCTCTTGCTTCTGCTTAGTGGGTTTGTGACCCATACTCATCATTGCATTTGGGTGATGCACTTTTGTTGTATTGAAAATTTACAGAAACTATGCACATGCCTATATTTCATTTGTGGGACTTTGACCTCTGCCTTATTCCTTCTTTTGGTACTTGTGCACTTGTTTTTGTCGAATGGGGTATTTGTACATTGTGGTCTTCAACCAATCGTACCCATTTAGGAACTTTTGCACTTATCACCACTCAAAGGAATCTTCTGATTTGTTGTGCTTGCGTGCTTTCAGGATTCATCATCCATCTGTTGTTCCTTTCCTCCAACGCACTCCCAACTTTCAACCAAACAACACATAGGCTTGCTACCCTGCTTATCCCTCTGGTGCAATCATCTTCTTGGCAGTTTGGGCACTTGTATCATTGTCCAACCAAATCCTTTTTATTTTCTGACATGTTAGAGTAAGATTTGGTGGACTCAATGTTTGCGCAAGGACTTCATGATGTAGAGTACATTGCATGTGTTCGTTCTTTAACTGTATCATCATGGAGTATCCTTTTGGATCTGTATGAAGTGTATATTATGTACTTCTTCAGACTGGCTCATGTACACTGTCTTATTGATATCTGTTGCATGAATACACCTCTTAGATATACTCCAAAGTTTCATGATTAATGCATCCTTGATTCACATATTTTCTTATAGATAATATTCAAGACATTGTAAACATATTCAGATAGAATGGATGCAGTAACCAGATATAGTTTTTCAGATTGGAATCCATGTTTGTTCAATCATCTTGCACATATATACTTCATTGTCCTCTTCATGTTTCTACTGGATTTCCAATAGACTTCCTCAAAGTGGCTTCTTCATATTTCTGTTGGACTACTGTATCCACTTTGACTTATGTTGATATCAATGACTCATATTGAATCAATTGACATCCTCTTTGACATTGGTTGATGGTCAAACACTTAAAATCATATTTAGTTGACATCAATGACAATCAATGCTCAACACATGGACCTTCATGGTGAAGGCGTGTGTAAAGTGATAAATTATATATCTAGTATAAATTCTATTTATATTATGATTTCTGTTTTGGATGGTCAGTTAATATGGTCCATGATGTAGGGGGTCAATACACTCCAAAAATTGGGTATAGAGTCCTTTGTAGAAATGAGGATATGGAGGTTCAATAATGGTGGTTTAAGCATGTTTGGAAAATTAAATGCTCATTGAAGTTATATGATTTATTTTAAGGAGTAAGGTCACCACTTGAGACAATTTGTAGAAGAGAAGTAGGTTTTGTCCCTGGAATATGCTCCTTATGTAAATTTAAGGAGGATACTTAATATCATTTGTTAATTGATGCTAGTGCTACTTTGGAGGAAGGAGTGAAATATTGGTGTGAGAACCCTTTATCTAAGGAATTCATAGCACTACCTCTCATTGTAACTTGAGGAATATGGTTAGTATGGAATAATTGTCTCTTTGAGGAAAAATTCATTACTCCTACTCCGTGTGTATGACAAGGCCTAGATTTTAATACTCCGTGTGTGCCTAGATTTTAATTGAGGCAAATCCTATGAGAAGTGGAAAAAGGGGTGTTATATATCTCAATGACTCTCACAAATTGGAATTTAAATTATGTTTAGGTTATGGAACAAATAGTCATGTGAAATCAATGTCTTTGAAATTGATATTTTTGTTTATATAAGAAAAGGGGGAAATTCCTTTTCGAAAACTTCTTCCAGAGACCCATTTAGGAGGAAATCCTTCCTATGGTAAATACTTTTGATAATGTTTAACTTCATCATATTTAAAAAGAGTTGAACGAAAAGGTTGATCGACAATCCAAAGATAGGTTATGTCTAGAAGCATGTCATTGGTGTAAATATGAAATCAAATGTGGGCATTTAATAAGTATATTCATGATTCCTTTCTATGAAGGAATCATGTGTTGTTCATTTTGGTTATGATATTAATTGAAATACTGATTATATGAAGTCTTTAATGATGTTTATTTTGGAGCACATTTCTTGTATTTATGCTCTTTAAAGAGCAAAGAACACTATCTAGAATGCTAAAGGAATTTATTTTGAAGATTAATAAAATACCTTGCAAGTAAATGAGGATAGTAACTTTATTTATAATAATAAAATTATGCTTGTTTTGTTTGGAAAATAAAATAAAATAATATAATAAAAATAACAATATTTAGTTTTTATAGCATTTTTTCCCTTGATGCTACCAATAATGCCTTTATTTAAAAAAAAAATGAAAAGTGAAGCTAACTAGTTCAATAAATAATATTTTTATATATGTGCAAGATCAAGGAATGGTGACTAGAAAAATATTATTATTACTTCCATAAAAATGATTTCCAAGTTCCCAACCAATTAATTCATTTTGTTTCATTTCCTTTCCAAGTGGCCAACCACATGGTCTCTCAAATAGTTTTGTTGGCTGATGCACATTGCCAAACAATTATGAAGCATAGATACCATTTAAAATTGTCGATGAAAGAAGCCTACTAATCACTTTTATAAATGAAAAATATTGAATTAGTTGTTGTGTCTTCCATGTTCATATCATGCCACTTAAATATGAATCTAACCGTATTTGACACTTCCTTCACTTTATATATAAAATTCTCATCTCTACTTGGGAAACACACATTCCAAAGACACAATATACACATGGCTTGGCTTAAATTCAATTACTGCTATCCATTTTTCTCACTTTTTCTTTTTGTTGATCGTGGTTTGGTCATTATCCTCATGCTCCTTGCTCATGCTCGTTGATCTGGATGGATGTGTGAAAATGTGTTCTAAAAATATGTTCCTTATATTTTCTAAGGGGTTTATCATCTTCCAAGCTCCTTCTACATTAGTTGCATATGGAGGATATTACAAATGCAAATTTCAATCTTCAATTGGATAGAGACTTCATGAAAAAAAATTCCAAGTTGTCCTTAAAAATACAAGATGAACTCAAGGAATCCATCCATGCTGGTAACATGTCCAATTCTCTCACCCATATGAACTATAGAATCAATAACCTCCTCAGATTTCTTATCTCTTATAGGGTCACACTTGTTGGTGTTCTTTTACAAATAGTGATCTAGCTATATAATTGTCATAGTTGTAAGACAAATATTGGAAGTTGTAATTGTATGCGGGTCATATTTATCTATCCAATTGTAATACTTATCCATTGGGAATATTCATGTTACTATAAATACAGTTCCTTATTTGGTATTTGTATGATAAATATAATAAATCTTTCCTTTTTTCTTGTAGAAGGTTTCGGTGTTGTAGAGAGTTCCTTATTTGTGATGTTATTGTCTTAACAGCTACATGGTATCAAATATAATCTCTATAAACCCCTTCTCTTTGTTTTTCAAAGAGTTATTGATAAGGATCTTTTTTTTTGAGGTATTTACAATTTTTGCATGTTCTTTGGGAGGCTGTAACTTATCCATGTTCATGGCTCTATAGTTTTAAATCATTGTTTCATGTCAAACCATGTATTGCTTGCTCAAATTGGCATTTATTTAGATCAAATCATCATAGAGAATATCTATTTATATATGTACGTTTTCATTCTGTTCTAAAAATATATGTCTTAGAAATTTCATAATTTCTCCAAATGTATTCTTCAATAAGTCATTTCCTGCATAACCTATCCTTAAAAGGCCTTGTTTTGTATGTATGGGTTGTATTTTTTGCACTACCAGTGATTTGGATATTGCAAGGTACAATTTTACTATATTTTTTTGTTCTTTGTATTTGTTTTTAAAATGGCGGAGTCTAGGGTTTTTTAACTCCTAACTTTGAATAATCAACATACGTAGAAACTCAAAATGTAGCAAGTTTTAAAATAAAAAAAATCTATGGAAAATGTTGGTTAAAGCACAACTAGTATTTACAAATGAAATGGAGTAATTTTCTTATAGGAACAAGCTTGATAAATCCATGAATTTGATTGCATTGCATGTTTCATATACTAAGAGGTTTCACATCGTTGAATGTAAAACACCAAAACAAACTTGGGACACATTGAATTCACTACTTGGCAAAGTCAACCAATTCTAAGCAATGCAAATGGAAACTGAATTGGCATTCCTTCCACCTAATAAAAATTCTTCCATTGAATATTTTCTTTCCAAATTCAGGCTATTGCTACCATAATTGAAAATATGTGAGATAAACAAAACAAATGAAGCATGTAGTTTTCTAATTTTGTGAATTTGAAAGGTAATTTTGAAGTACATTCATCTACCTTTTATTCCACTATGATTACACTTGGATCATAATTTAAAATGCCTTCATTTGATATTTTCATGATTTTATTACCATAGAAAAATCTAATATTATGCAATTAGATTTTTTTTTTGGATCTAATAATCAATATTTTATGGATCAAATATACAAAGGTAAGCACAAACTCAACATAAACATAAGATTGATAGTGCTAAAATTGACAAATCTACCTCCAAGCCTCAATAATTCAAAATCATTTGGTTCTCCATCTTCAATGTCTAGTGAGGTTCTTTTCAATACAAAAAATAATTCAATTCTACGATGAATTTTTCAAGGAAAACTTGGGCATGAGGAATCCAAATAAGGGATCAAACTAGAAGCATTAAATGAATCTATGCAACAACACACAATTCCATTGCCCAAATGATCTTTTATTAAAGAGCAGGCACTATTTTCTCAATCCTTATATGCATATTCAAATAGTTCTATATTTTATTGTAGCCCCTCACATCACATGACTCATTTTCATGAGCTTCTACCTTACATATATGATAGTAGCATTTCATAGATTGTAGTTGAAGACTCTAGATAACTTGCTATTTTATTGATGGTTGCATCAATGATGATATCATTATTTCTAAATTATCTACTAATATATAGTTCTATATTTATCATATTATTCACTCTAGTAATGGGAAAATAGTGTAATTTACACATCATCGTGTGGATATTAAAGACTTGTTCAACATAATCCAAAAATTGTTGTTGTTCATGGCAGAGTTGATCATAGTTCTCAACTATACAAGTTTAACGGTTTTGGGCCTTGTTCAAGTTCCTCTTTAATTGAACATGTTGTTTATTTGAGAAGACTTTGGGATGAATTATTTGGACATATAAACTATAGGTATTTGCAGTAGTTGATTGCATAGAATTTGCTGCTTGGTCTTCCTAAATTAATTTCTTCCTTACGAAGTAATTGATGGTGTTTTCATATCTTAAGCATTCTTCTCTACATTCTTGTGTTCTTTCTCATGTGAATGTATCTTTGTATTTATAAAGTATAAAATTTCAATATCATTTTTATGATTCAATTTCTAGTTCAAGAATCACTACAAGTGGTATCAAAGCACTTTCTTGGACCGAAAATTTGGAGGAATACTTTTTTTGTGCAGATTTTTGAAGGACAAAATACGTTGGTGGATTTTAGCTCATTTTTTGAAATATTATATAAAAAATATGAAGAAACCAATTGCATATATGATTTCCTCTTGTAAAAACACCCGATTAAAAAAAAGAACCGCCCAAATTTGAGTTTAGGAAGTGGATTTATTGTTGATTTAAAATTAGTTATTTTAGTGTTACTCTGGTGATGACCACATGGATTGCAAAGTCAATATCATTTGATAGAGTGGCCATATTTCCATCTAAAAAACTCCAGTAGATATAGAAATATTGTATAATTTCATAATCATGGTTATAATAGAGATTCCAATAGATTTCACTAGATATAGGAAGTTGAACCAAGTTAACATTGGATGAAGAAAATGGATTAGAGTTACAAGGTGCCCCTTGATAAGATGTGGATTCCTATGCAACAATTAGAGAATATTGTGCATTTGGAGACAGAGGGTGATAATTCTATAGGAATAATCAACCCTTCATTTGGATTAGGCACTCCATAAAACGAGACATGGCTGATTTTGTTTGAAGCATTAGCTACCAATTGGGTTGATCCTATAAATCTAGTTTCCATATAATATTCCCTTGGTGTTATAGGTGGACCAACATGAGAAATATTGGGTTGATGTAGTATAACAATATATAAAAAACATGATTATGAGTATACAAATCTAACTCTAGTTCCCAAGGATCACATATTCCTTCCTGCAAGGACATTGCAAGGAAAAATCCTTGGAAATATGGGGAAGAAGTGACTTTAGAAACCATTATAAAAAAAGTTATCATCCAAGGGGATCCCACCTAAAATTATCCTATGCAGATATGTGATATAGGTAGAATTTTTTTTCTAAGAAATTTAATCCACATATCGATAAATACATTTTGGTTTCAAATGTAACATTGATACATCATTTCTATCACATTTAAACAATTTTGGACCTCCTCCACTACCACAAGTTGTAATCTAAACTGAAGAGAAATAAAGGTTTTGAAGGATCGAACTACTCCCTCTGATGCCAAGAATCTATAAGTTTTTTGTTTGATTGTTGAATTGTTTGTGTGATTCAAGTTTGAGTCTGGAAACCCTCCCACACCATCAATGCATGTGTCTAGTCTAACCATGCCAAATTTCAGTCCATACAAGCACAACTTGAAAAAAATTCAATGTTGTCCCCATTCAGTACATTAATTATTTTATAGGTTTGTTGTTTGATTGGTGAATTGTTTATGTGTTTGAGTCTGGAAACCCTCCCACATCATTAGTGCATGCATATAGTCTAGCCATGCCAAATTTCATTCCATACAAGCAAAAATTGAAAACATTTCAACGTTGACCCCATTCAATACATTAATTATTCTATAGGTTTGTTGTTTGATTGTTGAATTGTTTGTGTGAGTCATGTTTGAGTCTGGAAACCCTCCCACACCATTAATGCATGTGTCTAGTCTAACCATGCCAAATTTCATTCCATACAAGCACAAATTGAAAAAAAATTAACGTTGGCCCCGTTCAGTACATTAATTATTCTATAGGCTTGTTGTTTGATTGTTTAATTGTTTGTGTGATTCATGTTTGATTCTGGAAATCCTCTTACACCATCAATGCATGTGTCTAGTCTAACCATGCCAAATTTCAGTCCATACAAACACAAATTGAAAAACTTTCAACGTTGGTCCCGTTTAAGAAATTAATTATTCTATAGGTTTGTTGTTTGATTGTAAAATTGTTTTTGTGAGTCATGTTTGAGTCTGGAAACCCTCCCAAATTGTTAATGCATGCATCTAGTCTAACCATTCCAAATTTCAATCCATAAAAGCACAAATTGAAAAACTTTCAACATTGACCCCATTGATCAGTAAATTAATTATTCTATAATTTGTTGTTTGATTGTTGAATTGTTTATGTGAGTCATGTTTGAGTCTCTAAAACCTCCCATGCCATCAATTCATGTGTATAGTCTAACCATGCCAAATTTTAGTCCATACAAGCGCAAATTGAAAAACTTTCAACGTTGGCCCCATTCAGTACATTAATTATTCTATAGGTTTGTTGTTTTATTGTGAAATTATTTTTGTGAGTCATGTTTAATTCTGGAAACCCCCCCACACCATCAATGTATCTGTCTAGTGTAACCATGCCAAATTTCAATCCATACAAGCACAAATTGAAAAACTTTCAACGTTGGCCCCATTGATCAGTACATTAATTATTCTATAAGTTTGTTGTTTAATTGTCAAATTATTTGTATGAGTCATGTTTGAGTCTAGAAACACTCCCATACCATCAATTCATGGGTCTAGTCTAACCATGCCAAATTTCAATCCATACAAGGACAAATTGAAAAAATTTCAACATTAGCCCCATTTAGTACATTAATTATTCTATAGGTTTGTTGTTTGATTGTCGAATTGTTTTTGTGTCATGTTTAATTTTGGAAACCCTCCCACACTGTCAATGCATGTTTCTATTCTAACCATGCCAAATTCTGTCCATACAAGCACAAATTGAAAAACTTTCAACATTGGCCCCATTCACATGACAATTATAATATGTGGTTTCAAGTACATGAGAAGGAATGCCTTATTTTTGGGTTATGAAATATCATATAAAATTTAAGGTGAAATAATTAGCATGAATATAATTGTGCATTACCTTACTGAGCTTCTCTTTGTTTCAAGAATAGTTTAATATTCTCTACTAAACAGGGCCAACCATGTGAAGGTGGAAGCTCATCTTCCTCCCCCCCCCCCTCATGTCACTCTCAATTCCCCATAACTCGAAAAAATCTATGTACTATAAAATAAATTATTGTGTTTATTTTCATAATTAAGAAACAATGTCTCTTATAACATATGCCAACATACTAAAAAGGGGAAAAAAAAACTTTAAAACAATTAATTTATATATACCAATGCAATTCAATAATTCTATCAATATTAATTCAATATGTATATACAATAGACATATTAAGGCATACCTCATACACTTCAATTCACTTCATCATCTTGTTCATCCAAGTCCACATCTGTATCATCCAGTCCAGATTCAACATTGTAAGGATTGGTCATATAATCATCGTCATCGATGTTAGTTTCGATAATCATGTCATTGTTGATATCAACTTCATGAAAATTGTCTGCTACATCATTTGATTCAACTAATTCTTCGACATATTCCTCTGGAACATGATCATCTAACTCATGTCGATCATCCTCTACATCATCACCAACCCCCGCTACCTGGAACCGCTGAGTAAAATACATGTTCACATTGGCTTGGAAGAACATAGGGATCCATTCCTAGCTCAAACAACCTTATATGAACCATGGTAAATACATTAGCATCTTCAATAATAGTTCTATCGGGATCACGTTGATTCAATCATAACCTATACCATTTGACAAGGAATAGAACTAATTTGAAGGATTTAAAGTCACACTGAATAATATCTTCCAAATACCCATACTATTGATTTTCTGAGAGTTATGGATGTCTGTCACTTCTGTAGGAAACATTGGTCACCTCAAAGACTGCAGTTATCCCACAATCAGATGTTTTCTTCATTTCGTCCAACTTTATGACACGAAATTTACAACCATTGCACCACATAGCCTTATGGTGTTTTACCTGCAATAAGCCATACAATAAAGATTACATCGTGAATTGATGATTAAGTGTATGTTTATGCTTACAATGTATGCAAGGAAAAAAATCAACGTGTACATCAATATAATTGAAAAAAATTAAATAGTATGGCTGATTAATATGCTTGCTTCTTTATCTTTTAAACCATATGCTAAATCGATTTCCCTTTGTGTAAGATTGGTATCTCCATTGCGATGAGCTTCTTTAACCAATGAAGCCACACCTTCCCATGATATTCCATGACCATATTGTTTACATCATTCAATCCATACCTTCATCCAATCAAGATTATTTGCGATGTATAAATGAAGTGCATCCCACTCTCGACCAACTGCATGATGAAAATAAAATTACAATTCACAAATGTATATTTACTTAACACGGTATACACTTTTAATTGATGCATATTGAATATTAAAAATGAAATAAGTATGATATATACATAAAAAGAAAAAGACAAGTGTATTATAATTAATCTCCACTAACTAATTAATTACCTTTCACCTTCCTCGATCTACCTTTCCCCTGCAGGTACTCCCCTTCGAAATTGTTAATGGAGTTCATATCACAAATGTGACCTAAATCAATCTTTGATGCTAATTTAGGAAGATATCCACTCGCCATGTTATGGTATACCATATATCCCTCCACCATAGAACCCTCAGGACGCGCTTGTTGTCTAACCAAAGACTTCAAAAATTTCAAGTGCCTCTCGACCATCCACATTGACCTTGAGTGTGGGTGATTCCATGAAGGTGGTTCACCATTTTTGGCGGATGGAATGGAAAAAAATTGTTTTTTGGACCCTCGATCGAGGTTTTAAAAGCTCGATCGAGGGTTTTAAAAGCTCGCTCAAGGGATCTAAAATACCTCGATCGAGGCTTGTAAAAAACCTCGATCGAGGGTTGAAACAAGACCTCGATCTAGCTTTTCAAAAGCTTGATCTAGCTTTTGAAAAGCTCGATCTAGCTTTTGGTCGATCTAGCTTTTGAAAAGCTCAATCTAGCTTTTGCTCGATCTAGCTTTTGCTCGATCTAGCTTTTGCTCGATCTAGCTTTTCAAAAGCTCGATCTAGCTTTTAAAAAACATAAAAAGGCTCGTTTTAGGCCCTCGATCGAGAAAATACCTCGATCGAGATGTTGTTAAACCCTTGATCAAGGTGTTGTTAAACCCTCGATCGAGGTATGTTAAAACCCTCGATTGAGGTATTTTAAAACCCTCGATCAAGCAAATAGCTTGATCGAGGGCTTAAAAAACAGGTCGAGAGCCCTTTTCACTGCAGAATGAAAGTTTTGTCTGCCTTCCACAGAGAGAAACCATGTCATTAAATGCTCATTAATGAGCAGACTTGATACCATTGGATTCGTCAACGAATCCTCTATCCAGATATATAAAATTTACGAATTTTATCTTCATATGTCTTTTGTTTTTAAATTTCTACTAAAACTTGCGCTAAAAAACCCTGCCGACAACTTCGATTAAGCTCAAAGATAAATCCACAACATTCAAAATACACATCCAAAAACTTTGAAAAAATACACAAGCCCCAGATAAACGCGTCCTCTTTAAAAGGGTATTTTTAGTTTTGCAAATAATGTAAAAAATCAAAAGATTTCGTGCATGCACACACATGTATGCAAAATGCGACTTAAATATTCATTGGTAAGTTTCGAAAAATAATAATAAATATAATTTTTCGAGAAAAATTAAAAGAAAAATATAGAAGCCCCAGTGCACTCTATCTAGATCATGTTCACATATTTCATTTTTTAAAATTATTACTTTAACATTAATTTATTGTGCACGCACACAAACTACTTGTTAATTGCTCTTCAAATTTTTAAGTACACAGGTTTCATTAAATGAAAATTCGACACAATATATGGCATTGGTATATTTCGAAAAAAATATCATTGGAAAGGCAACATATTTATCTACATTTCGTTTTTCAACCGCATATCAAAATTCATGTGGCAAGTATGAGTTTCGAGGGATTCAATTTAATACATGGATAAAATTTCCGTTTTTCACCGTCATATTTGGCCAAAAATAGTTATCCATCTTCATGGAATCACCCATGTACATGTCCACACAATTCAATCTACTCAACTTGGTGTATGAGGTAATGTTCTTGTGCATTGAAAAATGTTGAAGGTAGATGCTTTTGGATTTCACCCATGAGACAAGGAATTTCTCTCCTCCAATACTTGATATATTCTTTACGGATTTATCTAGATGATAACCATATACAAGTGATGCAAACAAATCATGAGATTTAACAAAAATAAACATTATATTCATAACAATCAATAAAGAAAATGTCAAATATAAGTTCTACAATGAATTAAACAAACAATTTATGCATGCAAAATATCACTACTTATCTCATGTATTTTCCAAGATCATATATAACTTGTTTGACATTGTTGTCAAAGTTGCCTGGGAGAGATAGAGGTAGAACATATTGTAACAATATAAAAACTATTTAATTATTTTTTACAAAAGTAGACAAAAAAATACCAACAATATGCACTAGTTTAAAAAATATAGCAATATATATACCAAAATAATTACCTTGACGAAGATATGCCAATCAAGTGTTTTCACCCTCGCAAAATCACCTTTCTTTGTTATGATATTCTTCATGTTCTAACAAAATCCTGTGGGAAACTTAATTTTTCACATGACTTATTTTACAACATTGCTTTGCTGCTTCGTTAACAACCATGGAAGTTAGTTTATATTAATTTGGTATCCATCGATATGTAACTAAATGACATATTTCATTGCATGATTGGCTTCCTGAATGTCATTGCAAATTTTGACATTTTTTACTTTGTCACTCCTTCCATCTAATATTTGCCATAATTTTTCAGCTACATTATTTTCGATATGCATTGTATCAAACAGGTGAGCAATTTGTAGGTGCTCATAGTAGGGAAACCTATTGAATTGTTTAGGATAATTTTTCATTCCTCGCGGAAGCCCATTAATGCCTTCATGATCACAATGCCCATCATGAATCATAGTTTATAAAGAAAATACAGAAATTAATGTCAATTACAGTAAACAACACATAATAAAAAAAATTCAAAACATTTCATATATGATGATAGATAAACAATTTAATCCGTACGTACCTTGACGATTTCTGTTATATTGCAACTTCCATAGGTAAGGTGTCATTCTCTTTGGTTTTAATGCAGTTTCTTATTTCCCATTGAAAAGATGTTTTCGGTAGTTCGATACCTATGATTCTTAGAGAGGAAGTGTCTATACTCATCAAACACCTCCTTTCCTAAACATTTTGAACAATGAGATTTCATCTTAGGACCACAAACTGGACATGCAAATTTTCCCTTTGTTTGAAGACCTACAAGAGACGGATTAACTATGTTAATTATAATTATATAAAATAAATGGATTATTTAAAAAAACATGCATGATTAATATATCAAATTCATAAAATTAAATACTATTAAAGTAGACATTATAATTACATACCACAAAAATGGGTTAGCTTTGGGGCATCATGAATTGTCCATACAAGCATTACATGGAATTGAAATTGCCTTTGTCGTATTGGTCTAGAGACATCATACATATTGATGCCATTCCATAGCTTTAGTAACTCGTCAACAAGAGGCTCAATATATACTTTCATATCTTTAACATGGTACTTACCTGATTGATTTGAACATATAAAATACATAATTATTACAACCATTTTAGATATATAAATAATATACATGAGTAAATGAAAAAAAAAAGTATATGACATTATGCAACAAAATATGACAAATGAGATGCTACTACGTTAAAAAAAATTATTGTAGACACAAACCTGGAACGTTCATTGCCAACATTATGTGCTCCCTCTTTATTGGCATCCATGGATGAATGTTATTGTTGATAACAAAAATAGGCCACACCGATCAAATAGATCTCATATCTGCAAATGGATTGACACCATCTGCTACCAAAGAAAGTCTAACATTTTGAGTTTCTTCTTTAAAGTGTGGCCATTTTTCTTCCATGTCTCTAAATGCATAACCATCTGTAGACATTTGAATAATGTCATCTTGACTTTTGTTCCATGCATGGTAATCCAACAATTGTGCTATGTTTTTACACCTGAACAGTCATTGCAAACGTGGAATAATGGGAATATAACGAAGAACCTTGCGAGGCACCCTTTTTGTTAATTGATATGTTTGATATCTACTGATATGACATTCCAGACATTTTGTTTCAAATTCATGTTGTTTATAATATATAATATGGTCATTGGGGCATGCATCAATTGCTTCATACTGCATTCCAATTTCTTTCATGATGGCAGATAAATCTTGGTATGTGCGAGGTAAAATTTTTGATGGTGGTAGCAAAAATTCAGCTATCAAGCTACAACAAATTTAAAAAAAAAACTAGTTAATATAATATATAAAGAATATTAATGAAACATATTTCATTCGTATTAATTTTACTTATAAATTAACAATAAAATTATTAGAGGAACAAAGATAACCTTTATCACGTTCATATATATGTGATGCAATATATTGCATACCTTAACATCTATTTAACTGATGTTTTGAAAGACCATTCATAACCTTCATGTTCATTATCAACAATATAGCAGAGAGAATATTTGTGTTGGATCCTTCATAAAGGGGTTCATATGCCTTCTCAAGAAGAGGTAAATCATGAACATCATCAAAGTCATCATTTTCATAATCATCATCATCATCATCATGATCCATTCTAACATTAAATGTATCATGGATCAATGTATTTGTACCATCATATTCAACTATGTTATTAGTATGATCATCTTCTTCAATATGATCATTAACTTGCTCTTGAATATTCATAGCTCCATGTTCCTCCAGTGCTTGTTCTGCTCCTCCGTGTGATATTCCATAGGAGGTCTTTCCTTTATAATTACAAACAATCAAGAGATATTAGTAAATATAAGAAATATTAAAATGATACATACATTTACAAAAATGATCAATATAAAGACATATATAATGAAAAAGTTACCAATGGATGATATTCATGTCCCCCCTAAACGTGTCCATGTTCCCTACAATGTCTTTTAGTTGTTGTGATATTTACTCTTCTCCTTTTAAATCCCTTGCATTGGTTACATGGACAATAACATCTCCCATCACCCTTTATTTTCACTCCATCTGACAATCTAGCAAGCAATTCTTGATTTTGTTCTTCTAGATCAAGAATATTTTTATGTGACATTTTCTTTTACCAAGCTTGACTAATGATTATCAATCTTAAAAAATCAAGCTCCACACTTCACTATTTGTAATCACAATAACAACTGAAATAATTTTGGATTTTTGAATGGAAAACAGTCCATGCAAAGGTTATAATCTTCGCAAACTGTTGTTTGTATAGAAAACATGTCGAAATATTTCTATAATTTATAGTTTCTAAAAAAAAGGATTGTCGGATATCCAACAACATTAATTTACTGACTGTTGTAACCCAGACACGTCAGATATTCAACTGTGTGCATCGATTATTCGATGACCATCATCGGATATTTGACGATTGTCGAATATCCAATGATCGTTTGGGTCAATTTAAAAAAAAACTAAAGAAAATTCAAAATTATAAGGTGATATCCGACGACCAGGTCAATTTTTGGGATTTTGTCGGATTTTGTCATCGGATTTTTGGGTTCAAATTTGTTTGTGCGGTTGTTTCTAGTTACTGGTTGTCACATAAGCATAGGATAAAAATTTTTCTTTAATATTTCCATTGACTAATCTATATAGTGTTCGCAATATTTTAATATTTATAACAAAAAATCATAATAAAAATATATATGATGGATAAAATAATGTTTAAGGTAATTATACATGACAAAGTATCATGCAAGAATTTTTTGTTATGATTCCATTAATTTAATGCATGCACATACTATACATGAAAATATATGCTTTTATTTAACAATATTCAAGTAATCAAACCAATGATAAAGAGGACTAGAAAATGGCATATCCGCTACTAACTATTTGGGAGGAATGAATACATTTGAAAATATAAACAACCCAAGATTTGCAACATCAATTTTAAACTTGGCAATCATATAATTATTACCACAAAAGGAGAATATAGTCCTAACATTGGGTATAGGCAGAGAAGACAACCAATTGCCATACAAAGCATCATTGTAATAGATTTGGTATTTTATTTTGCATATGAATCGGAAGAGAGAAGTCATCGTACCCTCTAACAATTGAAACAACCTTTTTGTGTACTTGGAAAAAAATTCTTTTATCTTGTACAATGTTTTTAGATCTCTTAGTATATAAGTTTTGGGTGGTATTGATATCATACTTTGTATCACTAGAAATCTTGGATGACTCAAAAGAAGGAGATGAGTTGGTTAATTTAGGATACATCAAAACATAATTGTTTTGGCTTCAAAATTTTCAAATATGGAGCATATGGAAGTGTTCCTACATGTCTTTTCTATATCACCTATTGATTTTTACCATAGTGGGAGGTATTAGACAGTCAACATGTCGATTATTAATATGTTGGGATAGTGTGACACACCAAGGGTTCTCCTTCAACCCATTGCATTTTGAACAACCACATACTACTGGATGTCATAAAAGAGATCAAGTTGATAATGATGTACCATCGACCTAGGATGGTGGTTGGAAGATGGCATGGTAAAATTTATCGGGGTAAAGAAGGTGTTTATTTTTTCCCACTAGTTTCTTGTGGTATGTTTCTCCTAATAAGAGCCTATGGAAATTTTCAACTAGTAGAATATCTCGTGCATCCAAATTTGATCCTGAAGTGGGATCATACAAAATTCAATGCATAATTATTCACATGCTTATGCATAAATAACATGAATTCAATTAGATAACCAAATTACAAATTAAATCTAAACTTATTGTAAATGAAAGGAGAAAGTTTGATGAAATTTGAACAATATGGAATGAGATGGAATCTAGAGAAATTGCCATTTGATGATATATATTTTTCCCAACAATTGAGCCAAATTAAAAATCAATACATGTCTAACTCCAAAAAAAAATTTGAAACCATTTCTTAAATATATGTTGGAATTTTTGTAAGTAGCATTTGTATCCTAAGGAGTATTGTAGTTTATGTGTTAGTATTGTTGAAAGAACGTCTGGGATGCATGTAACATTTTAACTTCAAATAGACATTGAAAGAAAATTTTAATGTAACTAGTTCATTTGATACATATTATCACATCGGTGCATACATAAACGTAAATTGCAACAATGTGCTAAGCTATGATAACTACAAAAAATAAATATCTGCAATACCTTCCACAAAAGATAAATATCCACAAAGTTTTAACAATGTATGTTTGCATTTGTATTTTTGTTTTTTATATTAATGCAACCTATTTTTTCATACAAAGTACACCAATATGCGTAACCCTTTCAAGAAAGCCAAAATACAAAATATTTAAGAAAAGAAATGGTGCACATGTTTATTACCAGTGAAATGAAATATCCAACAAAAAACTGAGGGGAATTTTCATTTTCTAAGAGTCAGTTTATAATACAAACCCTAATCACTATTTTAATATTTTTCCAAAAGCTTGAGGGCGAACTTGTGCAAGGGATATTTACTAGGGAAGACTCTATAGTGGCCCTATTTTTTTAAAGAGACAATTTTTTAAGGGATTGCAAGTCATGTAGAGGAGGTGAAATTTAAGGTATGCAACTTCTTAGTATTCAACTCAATTTTCCCTTCAATTGTTTTAGAAAAAATCATTAATTATTTATGCTCCTATTAATATTTACGATGCATTCTTAATAAACTAAAAGGTTTTGATAGTTATGTTCAATGATGTAAACCTTATCAATGATTCCATACTTTCCATAGATCTTAGTGACTCTCAATCCAAAAAAATAGTAACATTATTAGTGATGAATTTCCTAGGAACACCAAATCTTGACAATATGTTTGCACCAAAAAGCATTTAAAACATCCAATCAATACTTATACTTAACAAGATTCAACACTTAGTTCATTCTTCACTTAGCTAATGTCAAGAGTTAACCAACATAAATCATCACAAGAAATAGAACAACATTCATCCCAATAGACAAGACATAATACACGTTCACATGACAGGTGACACCCAAGGTGGATGATTTAGACCTTATTTACAAGAAGAATGTTTACAATATACAATAAGGGAGGCAAACAATCTCCTACAAAACCTTTACAGAAAGTATAATGAATTTAAGGTAAATTAGCCTTCTTTCAATGCCCAATAATCCTATGCAAACCAACCCCCAAAAATGAGATAACCTTGTATATAAGAAAAACATTTCACTTCAATAATATGTTGGAAAATCCTTGTTTTTGGCTTGAACCCCAATTTTATGGAGCTTATACATGATGAGATAATGTGATATCTCTACAGAATGAGACCTGCAACTACATAAAATGCAATAACATTCTAACCATCATCCCTCATGTTAACTTGTCACCATGTCCAGCAGTCCCTTCTCCCATAAGTTATTGTCATCATTGTAGGATGAATACTCACAAGCTATAGCTCATTATTGAAGGCATAGACTAAAATTTAAAAAACAAGTTCAACTCACAACATTATTACGACTTTAAAAATAACATTAATGATAAGGATTACAAATTTTAATTTTTACATTGGGAAATCTTCAGGCCCTTCCCTTCATTTCGAGGATGGTACCCTTGGAAACCTAACATGGTGGGAACATCGAGTGAGACTCTTTTATGTGCATATCCACTCGGGTATTTGACCCCAAGATCTTATGCTTACTTTTCGCAACACACAACCACTTAAAACTAACCCACGTGGCTATATAAATTGATTTATTATGTTGTTACATGGTTAATTGAGCAATGTTGAAAATATTGATGATATCATCGATGAGAATATGGCACTTTAAAAAAATTATTGACAATTTAAATTTATTATTTTGTTACATGGTTGATTGGTCAATTTCAACATTGTAAAATTCATATATATATATATAATGACGACGACGACGAAAGGGATCTTATGCGACTTATCTTACTTTTGAAGAATAGACAAAAATACATATACATAATTATAATTTATGAATTATGAGAATTATTTAAATAATAAAAAATGAATTGAATTCTTTAAAAATGAATTTCATCTTTTATTTTCTAATGATACAACACTTACAAATTATGGGAATATTAAAAACAAACATTTTATTGGTTTCTCGTAATTTTTTTTAAATCATATGTTAGCTATTGTTAAGTATTTTAAACACCTTGTTAACAAACTATGGAGGTCAATGAGGTCCGAATCATAAAGAGCCATGTTTAGCCAGATAGAGTAGATAGGTGTAATTGAAAGGGTAATGTGTTTTGGTGTACGTTTTAAAATAAGTTCTAAAAGTACGAATGTCTCACATTGTAAAGTATTTGTTTTTAATGATAAAGTAGGAGGATCGGTGGTAGTTGAAGTATAAATGGAAGGTGAAAGTTTCTTAGAAAACTAAATTGTTTATGTTGATTGCTCTTAACGCAAAGTTCTTATTTGGGAGGTCTTGCAAAAGAGACAATTTCATGGTCCAAGTGTGTGTTATATGTGTAGGGTAGCTAGGGAATATTTAAATCATCTCTTCATTAATTGTGAATTTGCAAAACAAGTGTGGTTTGAGGTTGGCACTTGGTTAAAAGTTAACGCAATATGGGAAGGTGAGACCGTTGAGGAGGGTTTGTAGATATGGCTTAAGAACCCACTTTTACTTTTTTTTGCTCCATCTTGTTCTTAACATTGTGGGGAATTTGGTTGGTGCGTAATGTGTGGATATTTGATGATACTTCCAGGTTTGTGTAATGATAATTGTTTTAGCTTAGTTTTATAAAGAGGAGCCAAAATTGAAGAAATAAAGGGTTATAAAGTAGACGAAGATTGATTAGACTTGCCATGGGATTTCTTTGATGAGGATTTTAATTGGGAGGATTGAAAAGGAGGTACCAACAGTGTGATTTTTATCAGGAAATATTTCTATATACAGTTTGTGGTTGGGGTTGAAGATGGGAGTAGTAACAAAGTTGAGTTTCTGGTTCTTCGGGAAATTATGAGAGAGGCCTATAGGAGAGGAGTGAAAATATGGATGAATGAAACAATATTTGAAGGGCTACCAACTTATTGAATTTGGCATTAGGTATAAAAAAAATGGCCATACTTTTCGAGATGATTACTTTCATTCATATTTACAGAGAAGTGAATCAATTGGTAGATGAATTATCAATGTCTAGAACTACTAAATCTTCAAGGAAAATATATGTTCAAGTCTTCAAACAAGGGAATCCTGAAGAAGAAATGGTTTACAATCACAATGGATAGTATTTTGAGATGTTCCAGGATATCAAGGTCTATCTTCTTATGTCTTATTGTGGCTCAGGATGATATCAACTCTGCTTTTATAACATATTTAAGAAAAAGGATTAAATTTTCAGTTTTGTTTTTAAGGATTTCACTATCCTCGTCAAACATTTTTGGATGTCACCAGGTTCCAGAACGTATATTATGGACACTTTTAGAATACAGTGGTTTTTGGAACGATTTCTGTTACTCAGCGAATCTTGGATCTAGAGGATCTTATGATGGCTCATCAATTGTGCTATGTGCTTTTGTCACTTGTGAGGAAATAAACAAATTTCTTATTGTTCTATGATTAAAACATAATGGGTTTTTTTGCCTCTTTATAGCAGAGCTATGTGTGTTTTTTTTTAAGATAAAAATCAGAGCATGCAGTTATGGACTTTTTCATAATGCTTCTTTTTGGGAAGTGCTTAGGCACTAGATGCATGTCCATATCTATTAGTCCTATTGGGATGAGGATTTACTTTTCTAAGATGTTTTTCGACTCTAATAGTGAATGTGCTTTTCATTCTATCTGACTAAAAAGAACGATATTTTTGGGGAAAAAAGTAGCATAAAATTTTAAATATTTAAATATTTAGATGTTTAATAATTAAAATATAATATTTGTGTGGATTATAAACATTTAAGTGTTAATTATGTAAGGGCTAGAGTAAGGTAATGATACCTAGTTATGATGTGTTAGTTGCAATGGACTTCGTGAAAAACAAAAATTCAATGATTAAAATGAATTTTTAGAGGTACCTACACGACTTTTTAGAATATGGTGTAAAAAGATGAAACGTGGGCAATCAGATCACCTTCCAGAATATATAACTTTTATTTATGGAAAATAGGTATAATTCCCCCAAAATGGCATTCTTCTAAGAATGGTATGTTGTTTATTTTCTCAAACATAATGCATATGTTTTCTCTAGGCCCTGGGTTTGGTATGTAAATTGTCCAAGTTTGTGAAAAAATTATGTAGATTTGTAGATAACATGCGGTTCTAGTGCAGTGTTATTTTTCCAAAACTTTCCAAGTTAATTTTATATTTTTTTAAAATTAAGGAAGTCAACTAAGCCCTCAAATGACAAGGTTGAGCGTTAGGCCCCACTATCATGGTCTTAACATAATCAATCTACTTTCTTTTATTAGTGTGTAGATATTCCAGTATACTTGTGTGGGTTCTTTTCCATTTCTAAAATAGGTGAGCCAGTGAAAAGTTATAGCCGAAATAAAGGACCTATGTTTTATATAAATCTTGCACGAGTGCAAATAAAAATGAATAAAAAATAGAAAACCATAACAAATTTATTTAGAAAATATATATTTGGAATCTACACAAGGAGTTCTATAAGTGTGTGCATTTTTATAAGCAATGGACAACTGGATCATATACAGAATCAAGGTCGAAAATAATGAAGTTATAGAACATGGTGTGTTTTTCTATAATGCACTTTGAGCCATAAGGTTTGGTGATCTGAACCTAGAACCAAACCTGCCAATTCATTAAACATGTAAATGAAAAAGGAAAGTACGCCAAAAAATTTAAAATTCAAGAGCATGCGCATAATTAACGTGTGTGTGTCAGAAGCACATGCACGTTAAATATAGTGCATGCACAATTTTAGTGTGTGTGCACTGATATTTTCATTGTTTTTTCATTTGTACCCCCCCCTCATTATCTATACCTTTCTCTATATAACCCCCCCAACCTCTTTGTAACCCAACCCCCCCTCTCTCTCAATTCCCCCATCTCTCCTTATACCATAAATCCTAACTCCCCCATCTCTCCATATACCATAAATCCTAACCCCCCCATCTCTTTATATACCCTCTATGTTACCCTAAACCCTAAACCCATCATTTATCTATTTCTCTAACCCTCCCTCTCTCTTCTTCCCCTTGTCTCTCTATCTCTTTGTCCCCATGATCCCTAACCCCCACCCCACTTTTTTTCCTAATCTCCCCCCCCCTACCACTAACCATGCTCTCTCTCTCTCTCTCTCTCTCTCTCTCTCTCTCTCCCCTACCACTAACCACTTCCCCATCCTCCTCCTCCTCTCTCTCTATCCCTCTTCCCCATATTTCCCCTATCCTTAACCACCCACTCACTTTCTCTCTCTTGGTTTCTTACCTACTCTTACCACTAACCACCTCCCATCTCTCTCTCTCTATAAACCCCTAACCTCAACTCTCTCTCTTTCCCTCTCTCTCTCTCTTTAAAACCCTAAGCCTCAATCTCCCTCTCTCTAAAACCCTAAACCCCAATCTCTCTCTCTCTCTCTCTCTCAAAACCTCTAACCCCTAATCTCTCTCTCCCCTACGCCCCCTACCCATAACCCCCCACCACTAACCATCAACACTCCCCTTGTGATCTCTCTCTCTCTCTCTCTAAACCCCAAATCCCCATTCTCTTTCTCTCTCTCTAAACCCATAACCCCCATTCTATATTTCTCTCTCTAAACCCCTGACGCCAATTCTCTCTCTTTCCCTCTCTCTCTCTCTCTATCCCTCTCTCTCTCTCTTTAAACTCCTAATCCCAAATCTCTCTCTCTCTCTCTCTAAACCCATAACCCTCTCTCTCTCTCTCTCTCTCTCAACCCCTAACCTCTAATCTCTCTCCCTGTAACGTCCCCATCCCTCAATTCGGCCAACAAGAGGGGACATTCACTAAATTGGGGCCTCTAAATTCACTCTATAACCATATTCACGAATTCATAACAGTAAAGACATGTGTGTAACCATGGAATTACAAACAAACATCGGAAATAAAATTGATCCACACACACATAACATGCAATTCCAAACATAATTGTCACATGCATATAAATTAAAATCTTTGCACATTAGATACATAAGAATACTTATCTTTAAACAAAGAATATCTAAGAAAATGGTTGTGTAAGAGTGATTTTCCACCCAACCATAGGAACTTTGTCCAACATATACTCTTTCTAATGAGTGGCCACTCCCAGGCTGGGCTATGAGACCACCAGGGTGAAGGAAACACCTACAGGGTGTTCTCTCTCACCCACAACCCATTTTGCTCTCTATTCTTAGCCAAAGCTCCAACAGAGCTCTATAGGGGTCTCACTAAGCCATCACAGCCATGGAAATCCTTCCAAATACCCCACACAACACAAGGAAGGCATTTCTCGTCATTGACCCATAGTTCCCTCGGGAAATCCAACCCTTACACTGCTTACCAGTGTGCGCAGTAAGAGTCCAACCTATTGTATGCTAATGGAGAACCTCCTGCAATGTTAATCCATGGCTTCTCAAGCATCCAAAAGTAGTAGAAATCAATGGGTAAAGGTTCCTAGCTTTCCTAAACTCCATGCTCACCTACAACCATCTATTTTCCCTTCCAAAAATGCAGCTCTATCTTCAAATTCGAATTTCTAGGTTAAACACACTCTAGTAATGGTCATGAACAACAATGAAAAATTCTATGTAGTGTAGGAACATGCATGCGAGAATGAGAATGATCAAAAGAGTGTTGAATCCAAGGATATGAGGTAAGGGTGAAAAGTAACTGACATAGCTTCTAACCATATAAGAAATAGGACTACTGGCAACTGTCATAGTTGTCACAACCCCCATGCTTCAATAACTACATGAAGTGACTTTTCCCACCAACCTCACATATGCATTCAATGATTGGATTTAATAGTCAAGAGAAGGTAATTAGCATATTTAAGGAACATGGCATATTTTGGATGAGTCCTAAGGTTGACACATGGAAACATAGGATTTGGTTTCCCCATAGGCCCCCTTCCTCTTCCCCTCTAGTGGAATCATAGCCCCTCTAGTGCTCTTTACACAACCATATTGGACCATTTTATTAATTCCCAACATAATATTTACATACATTTAGAATTGGCATGATAAGCCAATCATATGGTCCAAAGTCATTTCACGAAGAAAATTGCCCTTTAAGAGACTATTCACCAGGATAAAAAGTTCAATTTTACATTACAAAGTAAGCTACTATATATTTAGACTAGTTACTTCTACACGGTACTTCAATTGATACAGGCTTGTAAAAAGGTAGGGGATCACATCCTAACAGGAATTAATGTATGGTATCATCCCAGTATACAACAAGTAAATCCTGGTGAGGAGAATAAAGTAAGGCTCCCTATTTCTATTAAAAGTAAAAGCAAGTCAAGACAAGTTAGACCTCCTGGCAAAGAAAATCAGATCAGGCTCTCATGCCTTGCCATTCACTAGTTGGGCCTTGGCCTTGAGTTCCACACTAAGAATTCCATATTAGCATATTTACATCATTTACATAATTTTGATTAAATACTTTCCAAGTCAAAACTGGGGGTATTACACTCCCCCCTACTCCCCCCACCACTAACCATCGACACTCCCCCTCCCCCGCCGTCATCTCTCTCTCTCTCTCTCTCTCTCTCTCTCTCGCTAAACCCGTAACCCCCAATCTCTTTCTCTCTCTCTAAACACCTAACTTCCAATACCTCTCTCTCTCTAAACCACTAACCCCCAATCTCTCTATCCCTCTCTCTCTCTCTAAACCCCTAAGCAACAATTTTGTTTAAGATTGAGTTCATTTTTTATAATGTTTAGAATGTTTTTTTAAATCATTGATAAATAAATAAATAAAAAATAAAATTATGGATGGAATCCTACCTGGATGATGTGTTGGAGGCTTGTTGGAAGCTTGGGAAGGGGAGGGTCACTTGTGCATTCTTGTGCTGAGCTCCTTGGATGCGTTTTGGCCAACCAAATCAGGGTAGAATGGACCCGAAATGGGCCTCGATGCGCATGCATGTTAATTGTGGGTGCACACTAATAGCGTGTGCGTGCTTCTTTGCCAACATGGATGCTTTGTTGGTGTTTCGACAATTGCCAAACCAAGAGCGTGTGCTATGTTATAAGAGCACATCCACGCCACAAAATTTTAGCACCCACGCACTCCAGTTGTGTTACTTTTGAGTATCATCTTCATGCGAGCACCCGCATATATATATATATATTGTAAGTAAGTACCCACGGGGATTTGAACTTGTGACCTTCCATTTACAACTTCTCATCTCATTTACTCAATACTAATTGCTCTATCCATGGGGGATTTTTTTGTACTAGGGGAATCAACAACCGGGGACTGGGTTGGTACTCGTGTGACACGGGGTCTAGGGATCCAATCGCGCTACCACTATAGCCCTAGGTGCACCCAGACAACCCGCAAGCATGGGGCATGAGTAAGTCGAGGTGATTTGAACTCATGACCTCCATTTACAACATGTCCTTCATATCAAGCGAATCGCGAGTAGAGCTACACCCCTGCGGGTTTTTTTCTAAGTTAGTACCCACGAGGATTTGAACTTTTGACCTTCCATTTACAACATCTTATCTCATTTACTCGTTACCAATTGCTCTACCCCTCGTGGAAAAATAAATATATAATATTAAGAATGCAAGAAAAATAATTAATTTACTTGAATTATAATACATAAAAATAGATATAAAAATATTAATTTTAATATTAAAATTAAAAAAATTTATATATTTATTTAATTTTTTAAGTTTATTTAAAAAGATTGGAATCTCAAATTATATTTATATAATTATAAAGAATAATTGAAATAATTAAAAATTTCATTAATTTTTTTTTAAATAATAATCTAATCAACTTTTTTATCATAATTTGTTTTTTCTTATAATTCTCAACTTTGAAGTAGATTTCTAGGTTCTATTAATAATTATCTCTTTCAACTTCAAAATACTTAATATTCTAATATTATGATCATAAATAAAATTAAAATAAATCATTTTTCATCAACATTATTCAATTAACTAACATATTAATGTTAAAATATAAACATTAACGAAATCTATTTCAAAACCATAAGAGCCTTTGCCCACCCAGATATAAATATATACCGTTTCATCATTATTATATTATTAAGTAGATGCCTACATAATATTAAATCTGATTTCTTTATCCAATTTTTTTCGGACATTGTTAGGTACGAAATGTAAAAGGGTGAGGCTATAAAATTATTCTTTTTACAAATTAAAATTTACCTTATCAAATTTGAAATAAATATTTTTTTTAAAGAAACTTGTTATAATAAATATACTCGTTATTGTTTTTATACAAAGAATTTAATTGCAACCTACTATGATGGAGGTCCAAGCTGCATTGAGTGGAAAGTTTGAAGATTGAATTTACTTCACCAAAACATGTTACAAAAAGTTTCTCAAATTTCTATTGAAGATAATTCATAGTAATTTTTATATTTCATTTTTTTTATGTATAAATATAACTTTGTAAAAAAATTATAGATTTCTTTGTCATTTTGATTTTCATATGTTTCCTTTTTTATTCACATGTAAAACTTAAAGAGCTTAAACAACTCAAAGTGCATGTATGTAAAACTTTAAATAGCTTAAACAACTCAAAGTGCATACATGGGTAATGGAAAAAAATATATGATTAGTTTGTTGTGTATGGAAAAATACATATGATTAGTTTCTTGTGTCAAATGTATTGATTAGTTTTGGTCCTTTGGTCTTCCACCCATGGTGGGTGGGAGAATGATGAAGAACTTGATGGAAAAACGTAAGAATTGAATCTATTTAAAAGGAATATATTCATGTTCCTATTTCCCAAATAGAATACTTTCTAGTTGGATATTTTCATTAATATTTAGCCTCATTCTTACCTATTCTTGCATCCTTGATTTCCAGAGCTTTGATTCCTATTGGTCAAGAACTGCTTCCTAAGAGTAGTGTGTCTACCAATTTCACCATGGCGGCTTCGTAGGGACCATACTAGCTTATTTACACCAGATCGTCAATGTTATGAACGTGTCTGGCAAAGGGAGTAATCTGTGAATTGTCACGTCCCCTTCCATCAATCCAATGCAAGGGAGGGAACATGACTGTAACATGGGGTGTCTAATTTTTTCCCAAAGCCATAATGGTAAAATTATTGCCATTTAAATAAAATGCACAATTAAATTACACAGAGGAATTAAAATACATAATTGCACACACACAACAGACATACATCAGCATATTTATCTCAAGCAAATAATGCATCAACATGAAAAGAATCCATCCCATTCTTATGCTATGCACAGACTTCATGTCAATTCAATTAACATGAATATTTGTCATTCAGAATTAACACATTGTAAAACACATAATGCATATAACTTAAACCTCATAGAACACTTATCTTGAAGATGAAGCTGTCCAAACAACTGGCTATGTGAGAGCAACGTTCCACCCAACCATAGATCTCTGTCCAGCTTGTATTCTTTCAGCTGAGAGATCACCCCAGAGTTGGGTTGTGTATCCACTATGGAGGAACTAGCTGGGCTCACTCACAGCCATGGTTTCACTCAACAACTATGCTAAGCCAACTCACAGTTGGGTTTATCAAGAATACAACAGACAAAGGAGGGCAATGCTAAGCCAGTGAGCTCATCCACAGAGCTACGAGCATCTCAAAGGAATTCAACAGTCAAGGCACCCACATTACCTACCACACCCAACACAAGGAAGGTCCCCTTCTTTGCTGCACAGTCCCTCAGGCGTCCCTTCCCTCTAGTGCTCTTCAGGGTGGGCATAGAAATGTCCAGCTGCTAATCCTTGAGATTATAGCCTTCACTGGGTTTATCAAGCAAACCCAACCTCTGCTCAGTCATTCACAATTGGATTTCTCACAATTTTGTTCATCAAATAACTCAATCCTGTCACTCGTTTTCTAGGCTATAAAAACTGGGTTTTCCAATGGATTTCAGGGTATCTAATACTCTCAAATTCACCCCAAGGTTCATATCTATGGATCCCCCATTGGATTTCACTGTCAAATACTAAATATGGGCGTTTTTGGCTCTTCAAAACGTGGGTTCTTTCAAAGTTGCGATTTCTAGTTTTTCTCACTGCTGGCAATTCATTTTTGAATGGAAAATGATGTTGGTTTCTTCCACAATGGAATGGGAATGAGGAAGAAGCAACTCCCATGAGGTAGAGTGACTTGTGGTACAAGAAAATAGAGCCCATACATGTAAATACGAATTTCTGGGCTGCCCATGCTCCATTGAAGCCATGGACTGAAATCTTCAACAACTTCCTTACAACATAAATAAATGTCATCAAAGAAAGTCAAATGGGTTCTCACAATAACATTTGGCGGCATATGATTCATCCCCACAATCCCCTTACCACTCCCTAGTGGATACACATGACCCCTTCTCATTGATTGCTTCCATAGCCAGTTTTGGTATTTTATTGAAATATTAACATTTACATTAATTTACAATATTCCATGGCTTAATAGCACATGGGTATCAAAATATCAAATACTTGCTTGTTTTAAATAAAATCCGAACCTACACTAACGGGGCCTTGGCCTTGAGTTCCACACTAGGGAAACATACAACACATGTATACAATATTTACATTGGAAGCCAATATTTCATAAGGGTCAAAATTGAGGTATTACATGAATATAACATATGTCCAAATAAAATATAAGTTGGGGCATTGACATTTGAATCAATTTGATGTTGGTTGATGGTTATAATGGAACATGGCACAGCCATCTTGGTTCCCTCCATAGTTCTTAGAGTGGTAAATCATCCATTGCTTCATGCTAAATACTAATATCATATGTCTACCTATTTAGATTTTGGAAAAAAAAAAAATTACTATTAAAATATTTTATAATTTATAAATGAATAAATAATTGAAAACATCATTTTCATTTTGTTTTCCATGTCTATTTAAAATGTATATAAAAAAACTACATTAAATAAACATTAACTTTTAATAGTAAATTTAATTAAATATTTACTTATAATTTTATATAAGTTTTTATATCCATATAAAAAACATCTCCATTACAAGTTAGTGTAACCCTCCCACTTCTATTTCTTTTTTATAACTTTTTAAAATTACTTATTATAAACCTTCAATTTCAATATCTTCTTTGTGTGTTTTTTTTATAAATTTACTATAAATCCTTAGTGTTAGTGTTCTTGAGCTTTGAATAGTACATGGTTATATAAAAAATCATTTAACCATGAAACGAACCTGAGTTAGCTGCATGAATGTTCTTATCTCCAGCAGAGTCGCACTGTTGAAGAGTCTCGCTACTCTTTCTTGATGATCAGATCATTGGATGGCATTACATATACACAAGTACAGGGGTGCGGCAAACATTGGGCTATTCTGCATTCACTTCTATCTCATGCATCAATTGGCCATGGGATTAGCATGGCTGCTGGCCTATTTCCCTTCCAGATTGACATTTTTAATGATTTGGAAGACGAATCTCGTCATGACATCTTCATACTCTCACCTTACTTAAAATTTCCTCCATTTCTCTTGTTTCATACTTGAATTTGATGCTATTATTGACCTGCTATTAAATTGGTATTTAACGTTTTTTATTAAAATATAATTATAATCACTACATTTGTTTTTTTAAATTTCATTAATTTTATTTTTTTAAATTTCATTAATTTTATTTTTTTCAACAGTAATTTTATGGAAAAACGATGCTACACCCAGGGAAATTGATAAAATGATTCAGAAAAAAGTATATATATTTATTTTAATATGAATTTGTTTAGTGTTAGGAATATATATATATATAAGAGCTATAAGGTGATAATATCTCTCCATGTTTCTAAATATAATTAGATTATATATATATAAGAGCTATATAAGGTGATAATGTCTCTCCATGTTTCTAAATATAATTAGATTATATATATAAGAGCTATATAAGGTGATAATGTCTTTCCATGTTTCTAAATATAATTAGATTCTAGTTTTGGAAGCACTATATATTTCTAACTATAATAAATGATTAAATTTGTTTGTTGTTAAAAGTCATAACTTATTCATTTATAAGAAATATAGATTACATCCTTCTGATGTTGTTGCATTATTCAGAAAAATGTACATCATAGTTGTATCAAGCAAAATTATCATAGTAGTTTTAAAAACATAACCTATTCATTCATAAGCATTACATCCTTACGATTGCACTATTCAGAAAAATTTACATCATAAGTGTATCCAACAAAGTTTCATAGTAAAAAACCTTGAAGTTTCTTCATTCCCTAACAACCCCTAAAAAATTATCTTCACGCCATGAAGTCCAAAATTTTTCTTGTGATTACCAGCTGAACTCCCATGTTTCTGTTCATCACACAAACTCTTGAGGGAAGAAGAAGACCCTCTTTGGACAATACATCGGTTGTCTCGTTCTTCTCTCTGTACACATGATTGTATTTAAGGACCTCAAAATATTGTGCTATAATTTCCAATTTTTGTCCTATACATGTGAGATTCAGGTTTGATATTTTATGCTCCTTTTTCATAAATTTGATCCATAATTCTGAATCCCCAAAAATATGTAGGGATTGCACTGACTCCTCTCTTGCAATCTGCATCAACATTCTCAGAGCCAAGCCTTCTGCTCTATTATTTGATCCAATGCCCCCATTTGCTTTGAACTCTATCGTTCCCCTATTCCGTAAATGTATAATCCCCCCTAATCCACAAAATCTATCAGGTTCCTCACAGGCCCCGTCGAAATAACTTGTACATTCCGCTTCTATAACGATTTCCTTCATTATCCTGGCGTTATAAATTCTTTCTTTGTCAATAAAAAACCTGTAGGTAGCTAGTACATTAGAGATAACATAGAAACTGGGTAAGTGATTTTTCTCAAAGATAGCTGCATTTCTAACCTTCCAAATGCTCCATAAAACTAAATAAGGGATACATAATGTCAATTTGAGGATCGGGTTCATGAACCAAAATTTGAAATTTCCTTCAATAGAACGAACTTCCCATAGTCGTACCAGCCGAAGGCTATCTTCCAATCATTTCCATACTTGATAAGAGAAAGGGAATTCCATTAAAAAATGTTCGATTGTTTCTTCTGCTCCCCTGCATAGACAACACCAGCTGGGCCTCGCAACATTTCTCTTTATCAGATTGTCCCATGTTAGTACCTTCCCTCTCAATATCAGCCACATAAAAACCTTGTGCTTTTGGGGCACCCGGACTTGCCAGAGAGGTTTCCATCACCAGCAATCAAGGATAGTCTCGTTACTCCAAAATAGCTTATATGAAATATTAACTGTATACTTCCCTCCTTCCTAGTTACCCGTCCAGACCAAAGAATATGGAGCCTTCTTTAATTTTCAATGAACCCCTAAAGCATCTCAGAAATTAATAAATTCCAACTTTCTACCCATCAATCAGGTAAGGCGGGTTTTGCTGCCGTTTTCCAATTCTAAGAAAAACTAATGGTTATGTCATTCCCAGCTACATCCTGTAAGAAACTAAGGCCTCTTTCGTTGAGATACTTGATCATCCCTTCCGGGAAGTTCCTCTGCTTGGTAACTCCAACAAGTTTATCCTTCCCCACTATGGCTTTTTGACCATCTCCAACCGCCCAATCCAGTAAATCCCTAATGACTAGAAAGACTCCTACCAAAGCTTTCCAAAACATAGACCCTACTTTACAATCCTTTATAGGGGTCGTGATCCATTCCAGGATAGACCAATTCTTCATATATTTAGCTTTTAGTATGGATTTCCATTTACCTTCCTTGGTAATAAACTGTCAAGTGGACTTTACTGCCAAATATTTTCCAAACCTATGGAGCTCCTTCAAGCCCCAACCTCCTTCAAACCCCAACCTCCTTGTTGCTTTGGTTTTGAAATTGTAGTCCAAGCTGTCCAATGTATCCCTGCGTCTGTATTACCTTTCCATAAAAATATGAAAAATATCCTACGTAATTTATGAACAACTCCTTTAGGAATAGAAGCTAAGATCATACAATAGACAGTGATGGCATTGAGCACCACTTGAATCAGCACATATGTACCTCCGCGAGATAAAAACCCGTTGCACTGGAAGGCAATTATTCTCTCCACCTTATTTATCAGCCAGTCCCAATCGACTTTGACATAGCAGTTTGGTTTATGGAAAAATCCTGAGTATTTAAATTCCCCTGCTAAAGGGAATTGATCCATCGGCATACAATTTTGAAAAGTTTGCATCTCATGGTTTCCCATCTTGCTAAAATAGCACATCGATTTGCTTAAATTTAAAAGCATTCCCATTGCCCGATTGAGTTGTTCCAGAATCTCCCAGACAGCTAGTGTTTCCAGTTTTGATTCCCCTAATAAGTAGTAAATCTTGGTTACTAATTAAAAATTCAAATTTAGGTGGAACTCTTAAAAAGTTAAAGTTCAACATTTTGTGGAAGCACAAGTTGGTTCGAGCCTATTTACAAGGTTCACTATTAAAATGGTAGGGGTAAAAGTTCTAGTTTTGTAATGTTTTGAGTTTTAAAATACAATTGCAAGCGCTATTGAAATTGCTTTTAATTTGAACACTACAACAGTGAGATTAAGTTTCAAGCTCACACCACTACAAATCAATATCTTCGTTATGAAATCCAAGAAAGAAAATGCACAATTTTGAGAAAGGAAGAATTTGTTCATACAATTTAGTTTTTTTACATAAATTTAGAATACCAAATGATTACTCAATATGGACATAAATTTACACATACAATTCCAACCACTCATATCTTAATGCAATGCCAAAAAAATGAATCCCTGTTTCGGGATGACGTTGTCCATGTAGATCAAATTACTTAGATTTAACCACATGGCAAAGGGACTCTCCAAGATGACATTGAAAACGCTTGGAAAATGAGATTTTCCAAGCCAGGTAGTGATTTACCCCTACACATTGTTTTATTTATCATAATTACAATGCAAATGGACAGCCCAACCTAGGCATTATTTTTCTATTTAGAATGCTAAAATCTTAGCATAAATACAATGCAAATAAACTGTCAAAGTTGGGAAACAATTTACTTATTCAAAATGTTTTAATCATGACGATATTGAAAACAAATTCCTCAAACTTGGCAACAATTTATTCATTCAAAAAAAATTACCTTAGCATAACAACAATGCTGAAAACAGAGATTGCTCAAATTTTGTAGCAATTTATTCATTCAAAACATTTTACCTTCCCATAACAACACTGGGAAGGGAAGTCCAAATCTGGTTAAAGATTTTCTCTCTAAAATGTTTTAATCAGGCATCATTAAATGAGAAGAGCATGCCATATACAGAAATACATTTTCACATCGCAAATTGTTTTACTTAATCACAATGCATTAATGAAAGAGAGTAACCAAAATGACATCAATTTTCCTCTTCCAAAAACATTTTTCAAGGAGAGTTTTAAGGAAAGGTCAGTGATTGATTTTGCCACACATAATTACAATGCTAAAATTATGGACATGTAACAACCATGCAAATCAATTTGTCCACTGATATTTACAATGCAAAAAGGAGGAAAAATCTACGGATCAAACTAAACATGCAAATTGTATTAGCTATGCATATTTATAATGCAATGATGATAGAAACTCTAGGAATAAAACATAGCATGCTTGATTCCAGAGGTTAAAAGGGATTTTTGGTAACCAAGAGTATCCATGATCTAAACTCAAGCTCCAACAAATATTTCGACACGAAGATTCTTTTTTTTCAATGTTAATTTAAGGGTTTCCACAAGAAGATTCATTTTTCAATGTTAATCTAAGTGTTTCAATAATGAATTGATCACCTAGTTTTTGACTACAAATGCTTTTGTTTTCCCGGTCCCACCCAAGTCTACTACAAGAGAAATTACAACAGAAGTTCTTGGTGACCACCCCCATGCTTTTGAAAAACAAAAGAACCTCGGGTTTCAAACATATGCAGAGAAGCAATAATATCACATAGACCAAAATAGCCTCCCATCTTTACATTAGGCTCTCCCTATAATATTGTGTTTCTCAAGAGAACCCAAAATAAAACATTAAGATCTGGATTGAAATATACTCATCAACACAAGAAATCAAAATTTCATTGCATCACTATAAACAAATTAAAATTGCTTCCATCCAACCTCCATACAATGCTTCAAAACAAGAACTAACATTATTGCAGAGCCAAATTGCATAAGAAATTGTTTTCTCATAAAGACTTCACAAGCGCTTGTCCATAAGAAAACAAAAAAAACTTTACGCTATTGACCTTTTGTTTTATCGCAACAAACACTAGTAAAAAAACAGACAAAAACATAGTGTCTTACTTGATAGAAGTGTATTCTCGCATTACAAGGTCAACTAGATAGAAAACCCTTAGTCGTGATATTGTGGGTAGTGTTCCCACGTCATCCCTACCCAAACAAACTTGCAGGAGCCTATGATACTCATTTTTGCTGCTCAGTATGGTTTTTACACCTATAGCACAAACTCATCAAGCGTCCCTGAAAGTCTCAAGGAGGTAAGTTGAAACTCATTGAAAAACAATGTGTGGGCCTTGGATCAATGAACTGTCGATTATGTTGGACTTGTGACATTTAATTACAGCTTGGTGGGTTCTCTCCCTTACTTCCATGGCCTAATGACCACCTTCTACGATGATGTAAAAAACTAGGGTTTTGCTTAGTAGGGGATAATGTAATTCTCACATTGCAAGGTAAGCTCTAGAAATCCCTCAACCATAAGACTGTGGATAGTGTCCCCACATAAACCCTACCCAAAAAAACTTGCAAGAGCTTATGGAACTCATTTATGTTGCTCAGTATGGTTTTTACAACTCAAGCACAAATTCACCTAGTGTCCTTGAGGGGCTCAAGGAGGTGAGTTGCAACTCATCATAAAACAATGAGCGGGACTCAAATCGATGAAGCATCAATTATGTTCAACTCGTGACATCATATTAAACCTAGGGGGCTACCTCTCCCATCCTTTCATGGCCCAATGACCACATTCTGCAATGATTTAAAAAACTAGGGTTTCACTTAGTAGGGGACACAAGATCTACATGCGTGTACAATAAATCTAGATTTTATTAGGAGAGACGGTAAATAGAGAGGTTTGGCATATTCATAAACAACAAACAACTATATTTGGGAAACCTAAACGAACATGCATCTCGTCCTGATAACTTTGTGGTTACAAGCTAAGATTTCTAGGGTTTATTATACAAACTAGGGGTTAGATTACAAACTAGTGTTTCCTCGACATGTTTACATAAATAACATATGGAGGGACATAAAAGTCACATTTTACAAAACTTATCCCATAGTTGGATTTGGTTTAACAAAGGTATTGTATATTTTTTTACTCTTGATTTTTTTGCATCCACTTATAAGGTAAGCTTGATAAACCAAAATAATAGATGAGATTTGGTTCAAATCCAATAAATGAGGGTGTGGTTTGTTGTATGCCACCCTCTTACTTCTAATTTGTAAATTATGCAATTTGTGGCTAAAATGGGATTTAAGTGGTTATGGCTTGGTGTTTCTATGGAGGTAGTGTGATTGCCTACTTTGGATTTTGTCATTTGTCTTTTCATGGTTCCTTTGGTAATTACAATAGTGCATGTCATGTTTTTTTTTTCTGACGTCCCCGTGCCTCATTCTGACCAGCAGGAGTGGACATTAACTGAATTGGGGCCTCAAAATTTTGCCCCATAACCAAAGTTACAAATTTATATAATTAAAAACATGTGTGCAGATGCAAAATGAAAATACACAACGGAAATAACTCAATATACACACACATAACATGCAATTTACAAGCATAATTATCACATGAATACAACTAAAAATCATTTCACATCAAATACATAAGAATATTTATATTTAAGCAAAGAATATCCAAGCAACTGGATGTGTAAGAGCGATTTTCCACCCAACCTTACGCACTATGTCCATCATATACTCTTTCTGCTAAGAGGACACCCCCAAGCTAGGCTATGAGGCCACCAGGGTGAAGGAAACACCTACAAGCTTCTATCTCTTAGCTCACAACCCATTTTGCTCATTGTGCTTTGCCAAAAGCTCAATTAGAGGTCTATAGGGTCTAGGGTATTTTTTAAGGATTATAATAGTATACTTAAGTATAGTATTATAGGTGATTATTTTGGAATGAAAAAAACATATATATAGATAGGTAGGTGAATATTATGATTAAAAAAATTATTGTATGCAAATAAAGGCGATATTAGCCACTAAAAATTACCAAATAGCAAATTTATTTTTTGAAAAAAAACCAAAAAAATAGTCAATTGACGAAATTTTACCCTTAAAAATTTCACTGATAGTGTCTCACTAAGCCTTCATAGACATGACACTCCTTCCAACTTCCCCACACAACACAAGGAAGGCATTTCCCTTCATTGATCCACAGTTCCCTCAGGAAATCCAACCCTTACAGTGCTTACCAATGTGTGCAGTAAGAGTCCACATTAAGCTATGGCTTCTCAAGCATCCAAAAGTAGAAGAACTTAATGGGTAAAGGTTCCTATCTTTCCCAACCTCCATGCTCACCTACAATCATCTATTTTCCTTTCAAAAAATGTACCTATGTCTTCAAATTCGAATTTCTCGGTTAAAGACAGTCTTGTAATGGACATGAACAACAATGGAAAACTCTACATAGTGTAGGAATATGCATGAGGGAATGATAAAAAAGTGTTGAATCCAAGGAAATGAGGTAAGGGTGAAAATAAAACTAACATAGCTTCTGACCATAGAAGAAATAGGACTACTGACAGCTGACATAATTGTCACAACCCCCATGCTTCAATAACTACATGAAGTGACTTTTCCCACCAACCTCACATATTCATTCAATGTTTGGATTTGATAGTCAAGAGAAAGTAATTCACTCATTTAAGGTACACAAATATTTTTGGATGAGTTCTAAGGTTGAAACATGGCAACATAGGATTTGGTTTCCCATAGGCCCCCTTCTTTTTCCTGTCTAGTAGAATCATAGCCCCTTTAGTGCTCTTTACACAACTATCTTGGACCATTTTATTAATTTTTAACATTATATTTACATATATTTCGAATTGGCACAGTAAGCCAAACATATGATCCAAATAAAAATATATGCATCATACATGCCTAGCCATTCTCTAGTTGGGCTTTGGCCTTGAGCTCTGCACTAGGAATCCATACTAGCATATTTACATCATTTACATAATTTTGATTAAATACATTCCAAGTCAAAACTAGGGTATTACATTATTGGGATAGTTTATTGAGCCTTTTTGTGTGTTTGCAAAGGTGGAGCATACATTTAAATGTATTTTGTGGTTTTTCTTATGCAATCTTTAAATTGACATTGAATTGTTGGTTTTATAGTAGATATGGGTCAATGATGACATTGCATTTAATATTAGTCATTGGTTAATAATGGCATTTCACGAGTTGTAAAGGTATGCATTAGATGAGTTTTTAGGTCTAAAATGGGCCTCCTAAAGAAAATAATAAAATAAGATTTTTGAGGGAAAAATAAAAACTACATTTTCTTATCATATTTTTGACATATATCCTTATATGTTTACCTAAATTTGAAGTTTAGACACTTGTTGGATGCATAATTTAATTCCGCATCCAAATCATACCCACATGGCATAATTTTGAGTCACCCATGACATGAAAAACAAAAAAATCAATAAAAAGACGTATTTTAATACATTCAATACGTTTTTTTTATTTAATTTTTCATTTTTCATGCTATGGGTGCCTCTAAAGTATGTAGTGTGGATATGCATTGGATGTGTTTTTGAATTATGCATCCAACAAGTGCCCAAACTTGAAATTTGGGTAATCTGATAAGGAGATATTTCGAAAATACAATTAGAAATGTAAAAGTAGTTTTTTTCTTTTTCCCTCCAATATTTTTTACAAATTTTATCCCCATGGTTGACATCATGATCTTGAATCCTATTGGTTCTTATAAAGTGAATTTTGATGGTAATTGTTTTTGTTTTTGTTTTGAGACCCATTTTTTACCTCAAATCTCCCCTAATGTGTAGGACCCCTCATTTAGGGTCCCCTTGAAATGAATCTGAAACTTTAACAACTTCATACAAACAAATTAGCCATCATAGTTAGGACCCCTCATTTAGGGTCCCCTTGAAATGAACCTGAAACTTTAACAACTTCATACAAACAAATTAGCCATCATAGTTATTGGAAAAATAAAATAAAAAGCGTGAATAACTTAACAAAAATAAGCAAAACCTTAACCTGTCAACCCGATCCAGTTAGTCCATTGTCGCCTTCTTCTTCCATAGGATCCCTCCAGCAAAGCTCGTTTAACCATTGGCGAAGCAACCGTTAGCTTCGCCACCCAACCATAGGCTCATGCTTTCAGTCGCATGGCCTCCCCCGAGCTTTGGGTCGTAGAGCTCACACAAGTATTTCAGAAATTCAGCTTGGGCTTCCCTTCCCACCAGGATTTCTAGGCCAAACCCTTAGATAGCAGCAAGTCTTTGAGGCATTCAAAAATTACAACAATCGTCCAAATTATGGGCCCCTTACCCATTCCTTAAGCCTTCCTTATAAAGGGAAATCTCCTGCGACACATGTCGCTTCATGCATAAATAAATATTTTTAATTATTTATTTAATTAAAACACTCACCCATCCAAGTGTCAGTTTCTCTGGGAAGTGCACCTACATCCCTAAGTTTGCTCTAGTTTGCCCCCCAGATATTTTAATCAACTCCTAGCTTTTAGTTGACTAGGTGTCTAATCTATTTTGCTCCTAAATAATAATTTCTATTATTTTAAATGCTTAACAAAATAACTATTCATGTGCAAATGTCTAAGCTATTGTTATGCATTTGCTAAGTAATAATCTAGAGTTATTCTCCTAAGTTTTTATGCAGTTTAATTTAACAATCAAACTCACTAGGATCACGGTGCCGCGTCGTTGGGCTCCTAGTTCCTTAATTTTTTTATCCCCTGACATGGCACCACTCCGTCGGGTCCAATCATCCATGGTTTCCATTCCTTGGCATGGTACCACCTTGTTGGGTCCTTGCGTCCATTCTTTCCGTTCTCGACAGGGTACCGCATCATTGGGCCCTTCTGCCACCATCTTTCCGTTTTGACTTGCGGGAACTCTTGTAGGGATTTTAGGAATCGTTACCATCCATCCTCCATCTACATGCTATCTAGGGACTAATGGCGCTGAGGAGTGAGTCCGTTCTCACTGCGCGCCCCTCAACTCGTACGTGACCAGCTCCGTCGTGGCCCACCTCGTACGCCCTCATGCATTCCTCTTGAGCAAGCGGATCAATGCTTATCTGCTCATGCGTGGTATTCTTGTCGGAAGTCGACATCGTCGTCGCTTCCCCTGTGTGTGATTTACCCGTACTCTACGACCCTCCATGTTCCTTTGTGTGTCCGTTGGTGAACCGTCTCACTTGTTTCTACACACACTTCTCACCACAAATTATCAGTAGCACTGTTCTCAACAATCATCATCTGGTTTCTAACTCTAGCATTGTTAAACATTTATGATTTATTCAAACTGCTCATTCATATTATCAAATATACATTTCGTCGCCAAATACATAATCACCATACAGCTAGTCGTTAAGCATTATTCATGTGTACAATTTTCATATCAAAGTTAATCGTTAAACAACATGAAATCGTCCATTCACAATAACTACCCAAATGCACATATATCAATCAGTCGTAATCATAAATATACTCAAAATAAAATCATAGGGTTATTTTATTAATGTTTCAAACAGTCGGGTGACTCAGTAGGTGCCCTCAATGTCTACAGTAGTCTAGGGGCACTACATACACCCCTACTTATTTAGAACTTCGTCCCGAAGTTCAGAATAAAAATGGAAAGTTATGACACATCTCAGTTGCGTCCTCCCAAATCGTAGAGCTAGGACTGTAACTGTCCTACTGCACTTTGACTTGATCAAACAGGGCTAATCATTAAGCAAGATGTAATCAATCAATTATCCCACTCCACATGTATAATTTAATTCCTTAATTCATTTATCAATTATTGTCGTCATTCCCATTTTCAGGTTTTCCTCAATCAGTTAAGACATAACAAGGCTCAAGAGACCATTATATCGAAGTTTTTCAGCCGGGTCACTCGACAGGTGCCCTTAAGGTCCACAGTCATTAGCTCCAATATCATTTAGTATGGTTACAATACACCCTCAGGAACTTAATCGTAACTTCGTATCATATCAATCCGATAATACATTCCATAATTGTCAGTTCCAACTAGATTTTCTATATCTCTTATTCATTCACGAAGGTCCATGATGTCCAAATTTTCAACAAGCTCCATTGCATCAAAAGCCACCCAATAATTTATAAACATAACAAATCCAAACAAGGATTCAAATCTATTTGGTTATCCTCCTGAGAAGGTAAACATCATAAAATATTCGGTAAGATATAATCACGGTTTTAACAAATCAGGAGAGACCCTCAAATTGTCCCAATCCAAATTCCATAAGACCACTTCCGAATCCCAAAATGTCGGTTCTCAATTCGATAGGATTCCTATGGCCGGAACTTAACGATTTAGTCGAACATATTAAAATCTATCTGTTAGTCCTTTCATCAGTATCATCATTCGAGGTTAATGAGATTGTCACACCCTTACCTCATTTCATCATTCATGTCATCATAAGACCACTTCGTTAGTTTCATCAATTCGTACAATGTGTGTTTTCTTAACCCCATCGAGTTTCATCTCGAGGGCTAGTTGTCGTTGAGGTCAGCTCGTCATACCGATCACATTGATATCTCATTTTGAAATTTTTAAGTTTGTTTCGCTCCCTCAATAATCTCTTAAAGTATCGTCAATCTGAGTATATTGGTATCTTGTTAGTCAAAATTTATCGATTTTTTTCATCATATAGTAAATTCACCACATATATATCCATCTACTTGTCTACTCATCATGGCTATGTAGGAAAGTTTTAAATATCTCCGGTCTTTGTTCCTTTCTCAAGTTATCGATACAATCTCTAATCGACCATTTCCTTTCTTAGTTGGCATATTTTAGGCTCTTTATAATTGTTACTATTTCTCTTGTTGTACATGTATTCAACAACAATGGCCAAGATCACCCATATTTCTTTCATGTAACCCAACCAACATTAGTTGATCTTAGTTAGCATCATGATTACATTTTAGCTAAGAGATCAATCTTTCCTAGTCACTTTATTCCTTCTCTATAATTACGTATAACTATCATATGTTTAAAACAATGTCTGAATTTCAAAATAAGAATTTACCCTTCCCAATTCAGCTCTTCAATACATACCTTAACCATTACTAAACTTATCTTACATGCCACCTCTCTCTTCTCATAATCCAAAGTATAATTAAATATTGGAGTGCCATTTACTTAGTATAATCTCAGATTTTTATAAACAACGTTATGCAAGGTTTTCTTCTCTTCCTAACTTAAGCACAGTTAAGATTCTATAATTCAAGTAAGTTTAACTTCTCTCTTTTCACAATTCAAAGCAAAATTACAAACTAGTAGTGCATACCTGCGAAGCCATCGCCTTGATTTCATAAAATAAGCATTTACAACCAATTGATAAAATTCTTGACGCACAACCCATCATCAAAGTATATGAACCTTGAATACCATTCAAACTTACATACTAGCAAATTTAGAGGAGAATAATTCTAACCTGTCTGAGAAGCTGGAAGTATCCTTGTCGATGGAGAAGAAGTAAAGATCCGTCGTTCAAGACTTGTACATATTTTTCGTCATTGAAATTTATTACACAAACCAGCTTCTCTCCTTTAGTTTACTAAAATCCATCTAAACAATCCTTCAGGTTTCTCATTCTATTTATCCCATGAATGATACACACTTACTATTTAAGCATTACTTTCTAACTCAATCTAGAACATATCTTCCTTATGGCTGATCATTTATAATGATAAACAACTCACCTAAAACAATATTTAAATCCTTATATAATTATTTTCAACATACATAGCACTTTTGAATTTGTAAGCATAATCATATGTTGTTGGCTATTTCCAAACCATTAGAGTACTGAAGTTAATTGAGACACACTCTCAAATAACAATTCTAAAACTCCTTTTTAAGAATATCATGTAAAGGTCTTACTAAGTAACATAACATCATACGGTACATATCCTCATGATATACTACAAAATACTAAGAAAGTTATAGTGAAAATAATGACTCCTAAATAGCTTGTACTAAAGTAAAAAAAATGGACAATAACTTTATGATCACGTCATTATATCAATCATAGTACACATACTTCTTATGATCAGAGGGTATTTCCAAAAATATTGAGGATATTGCAATTACTTGTTATGTATTTTATTAATAAAAGTGATCAGTACATTATACTGAGTGTGATGCACATGCCTTCAAAAGAATGGAGAAGGCATAACCTCAAATGGCATCTTATTAATACACATACTTTGAGTAATCCAAAAAGACATTTCCAATTTAACCAATTACAACGCTTTTCATAATTCAAATCATTTTCAATAACAAAGAGAATTATATTAACATGCCAAAAAGGGACATTTTTAAATAACCTCAAAATGGCATCTTATTGATAAATATACATATTTTCAGTAATTCCCAAAAGATAGTTCTAATCTTTATCTAAAAGAATTATTTTGACGATTCACAACCACTTTCCACCACTAAATTTCATGCAATATAAATACATCTACCTAAATTTATGTATGGATAAAACGCCACATAACATACACAGAAAAAAAAAAAAAGATTATCCAACAACGCTTTGCATTCCCCATGGTGAGTATAATAACAACTTAAAGAAAATAATTTAACTTTCTTGGTGACTAAATGTGGGTCGTTCAAATCTGACTGAGCATACAAGTAACTAAACATTTTAAAAAGAATTACCAAGAGTGAACAGAGGTTGTCGAGGTTACTCGACAGGTGGAAAATCAGGTTCTCGACCATTTCCTAAACTCAAGGATATTGGTTGATAGCTGGTGATCATCCATCCATAACTTACGGGGCAACTCGAGTTTGGAGAGAGTGTCGAACTAACGCCAAACTGGGTGAGATGAGTATGTTTGAACAGGTGGCGGAGCCATAAACTTAAAGAGTGTCTTAATACAGGATTTGAGGAAGGTGATATACTCAATCAAAATTCTCGGTTGACAACTAAAGGTAGCATCAGTTTAGGTATAATAGTAGAGTTTTGAAAGACGACAACACACAGGACCTCTTTCTCTTAACCTAGACGGTTGACAAACTGAGTCTAAGAGTACAAAAATTTAGAATAAGAAAATTACAGAATCTCAATAAATAACTTACACAGGTGCAGAAGTGGATGCACAGAGTTGCTCTGTACGGTTGAAAAATTTAGTCTTAAAGGCATAACTTAACTACTTCAAATTACATATCAAACACGAACTGTGGAAAGTGCCAACCCCCAAATTTGAAATAGATAGTTACAGTTTCCAACAGTGGATCGATTTTACAATTACGAAACAATTTACAGGTCATAGAACAAATTTCCGGGAGAACGCCAACCCTAAACTCTGAATAGATACGCAAATTCTTAACAAGGGTGATTGGGCGTATCCACAACACACACAGGTTTGATTCAAAGGGATAATGCTATAATTCCATTCTTAATAATGCAATGTATGAACAAAACAAAATTCACACAAAAGGAAAAGATCAACGCCGTATCTCCCTTCTCTGATAATATAAGAGATTTGCAGGAAGAACATATTCATACACAGTATTAATTTACAGGGTGGACATGCTGCAATTCAATTCATAAATCTAGAAATGTCCAACAATTGCTTGAACAGATACACAAAGTAAATTTGGGTTCGAGTTACAGTAGATTTTGAAAACATCAATGAGAATGAATGCACAGTGATTTGACAATCAGTTACAAGCCGTTCAAAGAATTCTGAAAAACGCCCAAGAGATGGATCCATACAGAGGATAAAAAAAATCAATACAATTCGTTTGTAGGTTCTGGAATTGCCAAGAAATGAATCCGCATGGAGGTTTTGAAGGTTAGTCACAATTCCAATTATGAATTTTGGATACGTTCTTCCAACTCCGAAACAATTATACAAAGATCCTTTTAAAATGCAATACAAATCGGATTATGAATCTGGAAAACGCCTTTCGAATTACAAGATAAAGATTTAAGGTCAAATTATGATTGGATTCTGAAATCTCTAAATGCCAACAACTATGAAAGGATATGCAGAGGAGAAATTTGATTTGAAGACTTTTCATAGACTGAGATTTTTAAAATAATTAAAATGCCAAACATCAACCACTTGAAAGGATACACAGAGGAGAAGTCGATCTGGTAATTCTGGGAACGCCATTAGTTTGAAACCAACCACTGAGATTTAAAATCAAATGCCAAGGTTTGATTTCTAATGCTCTTGAGTTTTCAAAACGAAACGCCAGGATCTCCATTGAGATACTATGAATTGAAATCGAAGAAGCTAAGTTCCAAATTCGAATACCTTTCAGAGTTATTTATAGATCCAGTTACTAGATCTGGAAACGTCAGGGATTGGGATCAACGCAGTCCCTTTAAGATTAGAAGTAACTCAAATGTTTAGATCTAGAAGCATCAAAAGATGGGATTATAGCAGTCCCTTAAAGATCAGTTTGTAAGACCGATTATTAGATCTGAGACACCATGAATCGATATGCAGGGTATTTGATATACAACGAATGAGGGGAAAACAATTTTAAATGAAATCTGGAAACGAAATCATAATACAAACAGGGTTTTAAATCCTAGAAGGTAGATCGACTGCCAACAATCGAATCTGAAAATGAAAACAATTGTGGATCTGCAACGCTCTTTCCATTCGACAATAAAACACAGATATAAGGGTCAGATACAGATCCGAAACAGAGTATTGGAAATCGAGGGTGCAAATATCAATGCTAAATTCAAATGGGTATACTCCCAGGGTTTGAATATATAATTGAACCCAATCGAATAATGAAACAAATATGCAATCTGGGGATATGGATTCGACCGGTGAGGTACATTGAACAGAAGTTGGTGCTTAAACTGAACCTGAACTAAAGGTGCAACCTTAATACACCTTTCACTTTTTCCATTAGTGAGATCAATATATTTAAATATATAACTCGTAACTATTAGCATTATGAATTCATAAATGCGTGGTTTCTAAAAAAGATTCTACTAATCTATATGTGTTACAAAACTATGGTGTGGATTTATTGAGGGGTTTTTTTTTACTCCAAGTTAACAAACAATTTAGCAACTATTAACACTTTAACAATCTTTACTAATTTCAATACAAAGATAACCCTTAAGCCATCATTTAATAATTTCAATAAATAGATAACACTTAAAACAATCATAAATAATTTCAATATAAAGATAACAATCATTAATATTTTCAATACAAGATAACACTTAAACAATAATTTTAATAAAAAGATAACAATCATTAATAAATTCAATAAAAGTTTATGCAACAATTACAGTTCATACCTATATCAATAATAACATTGTAAATTCAATTTATAATTATGAGCTAGTTAAAGGTGCAATCATAAAACGTTTAACACCCATGATATAATACGAAGGCAATATGTAAATTCAAGCAAGGCATCCTACCCAGGTTGTTTTGTATCAAGGGTAAAACATATGTTTATATAATCTATTATATAACAATATTTTATGTCAGGCATTCAAATTCGTTTTATTAATCCTGGAAACAACGCCCATTAATTTTGGGATCACTGTGTAAGATATGAGATGCAAATCCAACTCCAATAAAAGGAAGGTTTGCCAATAGTCATCAAGCAAAAAAGAATAAAAGGGAAAACTAAGATCGGAACCTCAACCTTACCCAATGCCCGAATGGCAGACATAGACAGAGAATAAAATTTATATCAATCAGCGATCTGGAAATTGATCCTCAATAGTCTAAGACAGAGGTTTACAAGGGTGACAGTCAATGATCTGCGCGTGGTTACAATAATTTGACTCAGAGATTTAATAAACAATAGCTTCATAGATGCGATCAGGACGCTGATTTTATTAGACAGGAGGTCGATCTAGAAATGTAGCTAATTACTGGAATTGCCAGTCAGAAAGTCGATCTGGATCTTAAAGTTGGTCGCTGGAATTCAAGGCAGAATCTGAGAATTTAACCAGTTACTGAAAACGCCAGTTAGGAAATTGATCTGGATATTTGAGATAGATTACTAAATTTCAAAGGTAGAGGGTCGATAAGAACAACAAGACAAATCACGGACATTATAAGACAGAGGATCAAGTCAGGTATTTAGACTGAGCACCGAGATACAATGGTAGGAATTCGATCAAAAAAAAGGAAACTGTTATTAAAATCTACAAGATGGAAAAATCAGTCTGAGTACCAATACTGATCGCAGGAATTACATACGGGAAAATCAATCAAAAGTTAAAACTAAACATTTGAAATTTCATAAAGGAAATTGATCTGAGGTTTAAACTAAATATTGCAATTTCATACAGGAAATCGAAACAGAGCGTGAAGAATGCCATCAATGTCTTCCAAGTCCGAAGGATTAATACACATAAATTAAATACCATTAAATTTCCATCATTTGTGTAAATCTGGAAGTGTGCACAGAGTTCTTAATGAGTGATACGCCAATCCTCAATGGAATCAAGGCTGAGTTTTATCAAGGATCAAGATGAAACTAAAACGAAAACTCCCAAGAATCAGCGAAATCTTTAATGGGTAAGTGAATCGAAACTCAATTTGGAAGGACGCCAGAGAAAACTCAATTAATCTGAAACTCAATTAGAAGGAAAATTATTAATCTGAAACTCAATTCTGGAAACTTTAATTTAAGGTATTGATGCACAGAGATTAGAATTGGGATCGGAAACAATTCCAGAAACGCCAATCAATACAGAGATTTATAAAAGAAAACAGGGTCTCGATAATAATCAGAAGAAGCAATTTTTCATGAGAAGAAAACACGGAAACTCAAATGGATTTACCTAGGTTTTGAAGAGAAATTACAGTCGTTTAGGACTTTTGAAAACGCCGGTGTGACTTGGGTTTGTATGAACTTAAGGAGAAGAAAAAGAAACAATCGATTTATGTAAACTGGAAGTCGTCACTAGGATTGGATCCATACAACTTAAAGGGAAGGATCACATTTAATTTTAAGAAAAGGAAGGACGCATCCTGGATCTGGATTCACGCAGACTCTCACAGAGATGATCACAATTAATTTACAGAGTATGAAAACAATACCACAGATATCAATTTACAGAGTATGAAAACAATACCACAGATTTTTTTATTTTTTTTCTTATTAAATATAAAATTGACCCAGTTCGTATGATGATTTAAACAAATCTGGTGTGTTAATGAAAACATGGTGGAATAATTCCGCTCCAAAATATTTCCGATGAAGAAACCTGAAGGCACTGAATAGATTGCAAAACGCAAATAATTTGAACCCCAACGAAAGTAAATCTGGAAACACACTGATTTCAAATTACCCTTAATAATCTACAGTAAAAGGGGTTTCGATCCACTCTGATACAAAGATTTGCAGATCCGTAGTAAGCTAGGTCGAATCAACTGTATTTTTTTTTCCCTTTAAAAACTAATATATCAATTCTAAATACAGAAACACAAATTGCAAAACATCAAACCTGATTCGGTGGTCGAGTTGGGATCGAGTAGATAGTTGTAGCAGTGGTTGTTTCGATTGTCCAGTTCCAATCCTCGATGAAGTTACTAGCAACCCTTTTAATATAAGTCAGGTGCCCTCAAGGCTCGACCGGCTCTGATACCAAATGTAGGACCCCTCATTTAGGGTCCCCTTGAAATGAACCTGAAACTTTAACAACTTCATACAAACAAATTAGCCATCATAGTTATTGGAAAAATAAAATAAAAAGCGTGAATAACTTAACAAAAATAAGCAAAACCTTAACCTGTCAACCCGATCCAGTTAGTCCATTGTCGCCTTCTTCTTCCGTAGGATCCCTCCAACAAAGCTCGTTTAACCATTGGCGAGGCAACTGTTAGCTTCGCCACCCAACCATAGGCTCATGCTTTCAGTCGCATGGCCTCCCCCGAGCTTTGGGTCGTAGAGCTCACACAAGTATTTCAGAAATTCAGCTTGGGCTTCCCTTCCCACCAGGATTTCTAGGCCAAACCCTTAGATATCAGCAAGTCTTTGAGGCATTCGAAAATTACGACAATCGTCCAAATTATGGGCCCCTTACCTATTCCTTAAGCCTTCCTTATAAAGGGAAATCTCCTGCGACACATGTCGCTTCATGCATAAATAAATATTTTTAATTATTTATTTAATTAAAACACTCACCCATCCAAGTGTCAGTTTCTCTGGGAAGTGCACCTACATCCCTAAGTTTGCTCTAGTTTGTCCCCCAGATATTTTAATCAACTCCTAGCTTTTAGTTGACTAGGTGTCTAATCTATTTTGCTCCTAAATAATAATTTCTATTATTTTAAATGCTTAACAAAATAACTATTCATGTGCAAATGTCTAAGCTATTGTTATGCATTTGCTAAGTAATAATCTAGAGTTATTCTCCTAAGTTTTTATGCAGTTTAATTTAACAATCAAACTCACTAGGATCACGGTGCCGCGTCGTTGGGCTCCTGGTTACTTAATTTTTTTATCCCCTGACATGGCACCACTCCGTCGGGTCCAATCATTCATGGTTTCCATTCCTTGGCATGGTACCACCTCGTTGGGTCCTTGCGTCCATTCTTTCTGTTCTCGACAGGGTACCGCATCGTTGGGCCCTTCTGCCACCATCTTTCCGTTTTGACTTGCGGGAACTCTTGTAGGGATTTTAGGAATCGTTACCATCCATCCTCCGTCTACATGCTATCTAGGGACTAATGGCGCTGAGGAGTGAGTCCGTTCTCACTGCGCGCCCCTCAACTCGTACGTGACCAGCTCCGTCGTGGCCCACCTCGTACGCCCTCACGCATTCCTCTTGAGCAAGCGAATCAATGCTTATCTGCTCATGCGTGGTATTCTTGTCGGAAGTCGACATCGTCGTCGCTTCCCCTGTGTGTGATTTACCCATACTCTACGACCCTCCATGTTCCTTTGTGTGTCCGTTGGTGAACCGTCTCACTTGTTTCTACACACACTTCTCACCACAAATTATCAGTAGCACTGTTCTCAACAATCATCATCTGGTTTCTAACTCTAGCATTGTTAAACATTTATGATTTATTCAAACTGCTCATTCATCTTATCAAATATACATTTCGTCGCCAAATACATAATCACCATACAGCTAGTCGTTAAGCATTATTCATGTGTACAATTTTCATATCAAAGTTAATCGTTAAACAACATGAAATCGTCCATTCACAATAACTACCCAAATGCACATATATCAATCAGTCGTAATCATAAATATACTCAAAATAAAATCATAGGGTTATTTTATTAATGTTTCAAACAGTCGGGTGACTCAGTAGGTGCCCTCAATGTCTACAGTAGTCTAGGGGCACTACATAATGAATGTTTGATAGTAAATATTGGTCAATGATGATAGTGCATTTGATATTAGTCACTCTTCAATGATGATATTTCACAAGTTGTAAAAGTATGAATGTTTGAGAATGGATATTGGTCAATGATGGCATTGCAAAGTTGTAAAAGTATGAATGTTTGATAGTAGGTTGGTCAATTATGAAATTGTATTTGATATAGTTTTGTGGCTACAAATTAGGGTTTCTAGGGTTTATACTACAAACTAGGGTTTCTTGGGTTTAAATACAAACAAGGGTTTAGAATACAAACTAGGGGTTAGACTACAAATTAGGGTTTCTACAAACTAGGGTCTAGACTACAAGTTATGGTTTACACTACAAACTAGGGGTTAAACTACAAACTAGGGTCTAGATGTCCTACAAACTAGGGGTCACACTACAAACTAGGGCAATGAAGTATGATATATTCAACAATTTTATGAAAGTTAAGTAGGGTTAATCACTCTCTTAATCAATGAAGTATGAGACCATTAACAATCTTATTTAGAGAAATATTGGTACAATGAACCATTACATAAAAGAGAAATTTGGCATAAAATTTGTTCAAGGTATATATCATGCATTTAATGTTTCATAAGAGAATGCAATATCAAGGGAACTTTTGATATGCTTTGAGAAAATGTCAAGTTAGGGATTTGAATGATTCATTTCACATAAACACTCTTGTAGCATATATCCACTTTTAATAGGATGATGAATGAAATCAATTGTAACCAAGTTGTATAGAAAATGAAGAAACCATTTGCAACTTGACAATGCAATATGAATATTTTCAACCCCAAATGTAAGTGAAATAAGTCTTTGATTGCTAGAATTCTTGCCACGTGTAATTAATAGGAAAGACTTGTCAAAGTTTAAAATCCAAATGTTGCTCCAAAATAGAGTTATAACCGGCATATCATATATAGTATGTATTAAATATGTTATGCAATGAATCATATGGTTTGAGTATCACTTGTATGCCACCTTGTGGTATATTTAGGGCTTCAAGTATGACAATTTCACTGCTATAAAAAATGCTCAAACCCATATTTCAAATCATGAAGATCATTTGATGATCTAAGATAAAATAGGGTTGAAAACATCAAACACTAGGTCATCCAAGATTACTTTAATCCTAGCGATGGATATTGTTGTATCTTTAACCATCTACATGAAGGCACAATGGATTTTGTTGCACTGTGTTTCATGCATTCCTTAGCATGACAAATTTGATATTTGAGCATATGTTATAATGGTGCACTCAATGCTATTCCCAAAACTTATGTATGTGATGAGCAAACAATAGTTTTAGAGGGTGCATAGGTGGTAAATGAATGAGATATCCATGCAAATGTTATGGGGTCAATAATTGAGGGAGTTACACATTTGTTTTGGTGCACCATGCACAATGACATATAGTCCAATGTACTCTAATGGGTGAGGAATGACATCTATGATTCTATTCTAGAGAAGGGTGAGTGGAATCAATACTTTTTCATTGGTTTTAGCAGGCTAAAGTAGGAACACTTCAACTTGATTTTAGAGATGCTCATAGTTCTCCATTGATGAAATATGATATGATTGATGAAATGTGTAGCATGTATTACACTTAGTCTTAATTTGTGAAAACGTCATGGTTCTCAATTGATGAAATGTGTAGCATGTTTTACATAACAAAGATTGTTCAAACATATTTTGAACTAATTTGTTAACTTTTGTTTTTTTCTGTGGCCATCTCACTTGAACTTTCATTTTCCTTGCAAACATAATCCTAAAGAATGGTATGATACCTTGGAATTGTCCAATATAACAATTTTAAATTAGATATTCAATTAGTGTGCATGTAAGAGTTCATTTAAATGTTGAAATAAATTAGTTTGTTCGATTAAGATAGTGCATTCATAAGAGAGAAATAACCTACTTAAATCAACACAATGGTGGCATGTTACTTGTTCAACATAACAAATGTAAAAGATGAAATATTGCTCAAAATATAATTTTCAATGTGTGACTTAATATGTAATTATATATTTGAGTAACATAATTTATCAATTTGTTGAAGAAATAGTTTGACACAAGAACAAGTGGAAACTCAAGAGAAAATATGAAATAAATTGTATCATGCATTGATAATTGATTGTTTATAATACAACTTATGAAAAAAGTAGTCGAACCTTAAATAGTCTGCCAATGTACATGTATCCCAAAGTGCAATTATATGCATGTATCCCAAAGTACATATATCCTAGAGTACACATTAAAATTCAAACTTCCTCTTGTTTTTTCCTATATTTGATCTATCATGCCTATGTCTAGGATCGTTGTGCATCTCTGAAGTCTACAAATCAAAGATCAAATTTTCTGATCATCTAACTACACTAATACATTATCACTAACAAACTTAAAAAATTAATTTACAGCTCAATCATTTATAAAAAACACTCACCGAATGCATTTGAGGTATCACTACCTATGGTGCCCTCCTTCTTGCTGAAAGCCTCTATGAAATTGTACTATGAAAATAAAAGATCACATCTCAATTAATTCAACAATAATCAACATGTGAATGTAAATTGAATAAAACACTTGGTCATTAATGAACATTTCACCACAAAAAGAGACTTCGGGATAGGAGATTAGGTTCATTGTGTAGCAGATGGAGCCATTGGTTGAACATCAAGCTCAGTTGCAACCATGGCTGAACTAGAGGGGTTAGGCACTGTTGCTTCCAAAGGCTATAGTCACCAGATTTTGAAATAGTTAGACATGCATGAATAAACAATCTAAAATGAATTTAAACTATGTGCAAATGTTGAAATAGTTACCTCTGTGTGACTTGTTTCCATCGTAGATGTGGAAATAACTACTACATCAATGACCCTTGTGAGGTATGGAATAGATGACTCTCCAACAATATGTTGTAAGCATGCAAAATAAACATTAATAAACATTAGCAAACTAACATGTTTTAACAAACTGACATGTTAAAATAGTTACCTTTGTGTGAGCTGTTGCCATTGAATATATGATAACATCTAGTACATAAAACCCCTTTTAGATTCCACAACATGGTTCTTATCGATGGGGGGCATCACTAGTGGCAAAAATTCCCCCCTGTGCAGAGGAATCTAGCATCTACAAGTTTGAAAATTATAAATACTAGAAATCTATATATGTCTACAGTAGGGAACAAATTATTTGAACAAGATTATTATTAACCATATATTTACCTGACTCAAAAATCCAATAAAGGTAACATCTGTGTGAGTTGTTGTTGCCAAATATACAACAACATATGGAAAATCAAAACCCGTTGTAGATTCTAGAACATGGGTATCTCCACTAGGGGGGTATCACTAGTGCTAAACACTTTCCCTTGTGCAGAGGCATCTAGAACTTGCAAATTAAAAAATTATAAATATTAGAAATCTATTATGTCTACAACAAGGAAAAAATAATTTGAACAAGATTATTTCTAAAAATATACTTACCTTACTGAAAACCCTAGTGAGGGTAACATCTATCATTGCATGACCATTGTAGGCATGGCCACACATTGTGCACTCATGATGCTCAATGTTGGGCTCATGATATGTTGATCTACCCCCACTAGAGAGAGATGGCCCTTCCTGGTGCATATCCTCAACAACAGTGCTAAGGTGGACAATATCTTGTGCCATACTTATAAATCCCTCTTGGGTATGTGGAGTAAACTAACGTGAAGGTAGGACATTTGGCCTAGGTAACTTCCTATGAGGTGGAGGGATTGGGCAATTGGCATCTCAAATCCTGGCATTGGGATGATTTTGAGGTATCTGCAAACCAATTACTTGGAACTCCAAGATATCGAAATAATTTACATGTTTTCCCAACATGAACTCGGTATACATCTTTTGAAGGAAATATAAGGGAAGAGTCCCTATTGTTGTGGGGTGGCACATCAAAACCCATGTACCACCCTTCCATCAAATTCTATTGGAATGGTGGATATGTGCACCACTTGATAGAAATTTGGGCTCTATTTGTGCTTAGGATTTCACCCATTCAAGAATCTCTAAAAAATGAAAAAAAAATGCTCCTTTATGATCTTTAGTATTTTTACATCATTATAATCCAATACATCAACATATTGTTGCATTTTCCTTTCTTTGTATGATACAATGTCATATAGAGAGCCATTACATTGGGTAATGGTGTCTATAATTACATCTAGTGTAGACTCAAGTGAGTTGCGGAGTTGGTCTCCACCCCTCCACATGGCACCAAACTCTCTAAGTCTACAAATATTTCTAAGTATATCTACATTTAGATCCATGCTTGCCACTTCAATAATTGTTTTTTAAAAAAATCATTAAAAACATATGCATGGTAGAATGACATCTCTTAAAAATAAAAAAATGTAAAACTAGTGTAACAAATAATGACATGAGTATTTGGTAATAGGGACTTACTTTTGAATAATAAGGATTGGATTCAATGGAAGGAGAATGCTCATCCCAAGTTCAGTATTAATGTGGCTAGGGTTTCTACCTTAGTTATCGTCATCATCCTCAATTGGTCGATACAAGCCCCTACAACCAGAATCATCCCCTTCACGGGCGATGGTTGTCATTAATGCTTCAGGTTTCCTTGTATGTGTGGAGATTGGGTGTCGATATCCCTGCTCAAACTATTCCATTCATGTGGTGCTCATCTACATGGAGATTTGTGAGGTGAAGTACCAAATCTTTGTGGAGGGGTGACTGCTTCTAGACACTAAGGGAGTTGTCTGCAAGATGGCTAGATGGTCATCCTAGATGACCTCCTTTCCTTAAGGAACTTGTTTAGTCCTCTAAACCCGAGGCCAAAGTTTCACCCCCAAAAAATTCATTAAGAAGATCAATGAAATCCCTTCATTGGATCTCTCCCCTAAAGATACATGTAAAAAATATCACCCTCTCTAAAAGATAATTAATTGGAAACTTTATAGATCTTTGACTAAGCCCAAATGAAGTGGACCTATGGATAGCATAACAATGGGCCTCAAACTTCGAGGGACATGTGACTCTCTTTGTTGCTGGTAGGGGTTATTTTTTTTTTCTTTTCCTAAATAAATATGAAAGAGATCTTATATTCCTCATTGGCCCCTTTTTATATGTTCAAGAGGAATCCTTTTAGCTCCCTAGTCTTTGGATTTTAACTCAAAAACTGAGATTACAACTGCATCAATATGGGTAAGATTTCCCCATATCCCACTTCATATTTGGAAGGGAATTTCACTCAACAACATTGGAAATAAGATAGGTCATTTTTTGGATAGTGCTAAGCCAAAAATGGTGCCAGTTCTCTTGTTCCTGAATCTATGTGGAAGTTAATCTAGAGAAAGGGATGCCAACGGAATTAAAACTCAAGATCTAATACTAGAGCCACATTCAAGAATTGGAGTATGAGCATATCTCATTCAAATGTAGTGACTTCCATGTACTATCTAGGAATTTTGACAAGAACTGCCCCCAAAATGAAATACGAACAACAAGCATCAAAGGTCCCAAAACTCAAGAGACAAAGCTGCAAATAGTTTCTCATGTTCATTGAAACCTTGTGCGTAAGGATCCCCAACCTTGAGTGTCCAATTCTCAAAATAGAACATCTAGCCCTGCAAACTCAAATCCTATAAGAATACCCTTGGAAAGAAACAATAAATTCAAAACCCTCTGAGAGATGGAAGATTCAGAGCCAGAACTTGCAGGGGTTAAGAGTCTAATAAACCCCCATCTCACAGATCCAGAGAAGGAATAAATGGGGCATCCAAATCTAACCCCGTTAGTTTCCAGGAAAGAGGCATGGTCTGTAAAAAAGCCCCAACTCCTAAAGGGAAAGTCGAATTAGTTTCCATCTTCACATTCTTTGTGGATAAGGAAAATCAAGAATTTATTCCTCTCAAGAGGTTTCACTCTCCAGAAGACTCAGAAATATCTCATCCCTCTCCTCCTCTCACAAAAGGAAGAAATACAAACAAAGAAATATGAGAAAAGGAAGCAGAAGAAAACATCATGTTGGGATACCAAAGTAGATTGGACCCCTTATTTATAGGGTTCATGGTATCTCAACCATGTAAAATTTATTGTATTATTTATGCATTTTGCTATGTTCCCAATTTGTGAGGATATACACATGTAAAACATAATCGAATATCGAAAGGAAATGTACTTGATTCAATTGGGATTTGTCTCCCAATATTATCAATAGGAAGTTGAAAGCACTGTTATAGGTCATCATATTCCCTTTGCTTTGTGTCTCCTACCTTTGGCCCATCCAAATCTTATTTTAATACAAAAACCCTTTACCATTCTCGTAAAACATAATAATAATGACATGAGCATTTAAAATTGAACAATTACACTAGAGAATCAACATAAAAAATTCCAGGTTAAATTTATGTCAAACGTGTATTAAATTTTTTCCATGTTAGACCAAGGGTGAGATAATGGAATAATTGCATTTGTTTGCATTCCAATGAATGGTATCCTCACTCAAGTCATGCTTCAAGGCCCAATTCCAAGGGATTAAACCTTGAGGAATACATCCATAAGGTAAATTGGTCATGAATGCATGCCTGCACACTAAGATGAATCCTCTCAGTGGAATATTTAGCGCAAGAGAAACGTAAGGGTACAATTCTAGGGATTAGTGCATAGAGGAAGGATCATATGGTAAATAAATTCTTGTACTATGTGGAAATGATAATGGCATTTCCCTAAAGTACCCATCTTTAAGGGGTATGGGCCATGAACTTTTCTTAGGATAATGAGGCAACTCATCCAAATGGAATCATTAACTAAATACTATAATAACAATGTAATTCTATGGTTGCATGCATTAAGGAATGGTATTTTCACCTAATGAATGGTCAAGGATTCAATTTAGGTATTTTCACCTTAATACACCCAACTATAAGGTAAATTTGTCATGAACCCAACCCTACATAATAAGGCATGCACACTTGATGAAAAAAATGGTTAGTTAGTAGGATAAGGGATTGGATTAGGGGTTTGTGGCATTGAGGAAGGGTATCCTCACCTAAGGATTGCACTTTGAACCACCCATATCTAAAGGAAATTGACCATGAACATTACTCTTCACAATGAGAGGGGTCCTCTTGATGAATTGTTTGGCCAAAGAGTTGGGCTAATTATCGGGTTTGGTGTGCCAAGGAACATCTTGATGTCCAACAAATGATTTTATGACTAAATGCAGGTGTTTTGACCTTGAAATACCTACATGGTCTATGGTGGTGTACTATTTGAAAATTCCATCAATTTTATTTTATTTCCACATGGAATATAGGACCATCCTTCATTGCTCCTTGGAAAAAATCCACAAGTAACTTTACTTGTCGTTTCTCCGCATTCCCAATCCTTCATCCATATCCTTCTCATGATCTATATGTCCATGCCCATAATAATAATAGAAAAATAATGATATCAAAAGATTTTGTGTTTGATCATATTTAAAAATACAATAAGATTAAGCTTGATTGGAAGACGTTAGTTTTTCATAATCTTGATAAATGCACTTGAATATTCAACAAGAAAAGGGTTAGCAAATGAGTCCACCGAATGGTAAAACTTGTGCATCTAATTAATATTGTATGGTTTTCATATTCATTGAATGCATAGCATCAAAAATTAGTTGATCTAATTAGTGTTATTATTATGTGTGTTGATTTGTTGGATTAACAACACTGTTAAGAAATCGATGAAAACTCAAGTCTAGGGCATGATTCCCAATTCAATCATTATGTTCTTCATGTGATGATGTGGAATTGAGGTAATTAATTAGTTGATTATTCATCTATTTAGTGACAAATTTATAGAAGAGGCTCATTTGAATCACCTTTTGCACTCCAAATTGTTGGTTGAACCACCTCTGCAATGGTAATTACGTGCACGTTCTTCTTCTTTCGCTCACTGGAGTTGTCAAACCTGTCGTTGTGGGAGAAATGGACGGTCACGGGTCTGTTTTTGGAGTTTATAAATGTTAGATTTTGATCATAAATTCAATAGATCTAGGATCTTAACTGAAATAACAACATGTATAGCATATCAAGCATAAGAGACAAGAGACAAGAGACACAAAACATTTCACCGGGGAAAACCAAGAAGGTGAAAAACCCCGCAACTTCCTGAGAGATAAAATAAGCATCAATACAAGGATCACCATGATCAAACCCAAGATATAGATATCTTCAGCAGCATGCTCCTCCTCCACTTGTGCGCACCCTTCGCTTCTCTCACTAATGCGAAGTGAGTGAATGAGACAATGTGTAAAATGAGAGAGCCACAGTCTCTATTTATATACTAACTTTCACTTGACCTTTACTCAACTAGGTCGGCCTCAACTTAACCACTTAACATAATATGACTGGGTTGACCCCTACTAAGGTGGTCTAATAACCCTTTGACCCACATGACTCATACAGGGCCGACCCCATCAAGGTGGTCTAATAACCCATCAAGTATAAGTTACGACACTTACAATATAACTTGCGACATGTGCAAGTACAACTGACGACACTTGCAATCGGAGGAATAATACATCTCCGTTGGGGATACAATGCAGTACAAATTTAATACATACAATATACAAGTGAATATCTTCTAAAGTTACAAATACATCAACAATAAAATGTTCCACAAATCACACAACATTTCTTAAATAAAAATCACGCATGTGTTTTTTAATTACAAATCATGTGCACATTTTTTTTTCCCATTCTACATGTCAATTGACCTGTCAAGCTTGCGCCCCTATAAAAGTAGTGCTAAAGAACTTGCACACGTTTTGTTTTTTCAAATCGATAGCAAGTTTTGCACAATTACAAATACATCTAAAATATCCCTCAACTTTATGCAAGGTCCCATACAAAATACACATATTATATAGAAAACAAATTTTCTTTAAATCTATCCCTAGTACATTATTATTTTTATTTTAAAAAAAATTATGTTATGAAAAGCATAATATATATATTTTTTAAATATTTAAGAAAACTTTTATATGAATAAGATAACTAATGCAAAACTTGCAACATAATATAGATTGGGTATTTTTTTCATAGTTTTCAACAAAGCTATGAAAACAATAGCCAAACAATATGAAAAAAATAGCCAAAAAATATGGTAGTAGTCTTTGTCAACTTTTTATAAGCCATATAATAATTAAGTTTATACTATAGCTCTTTTATTTATTTATTTATTTTCACTATCGTAATTAAAATTTGGTGCATCATGTTCTCATATTGACACCTTATTTTTAACGTTCCCTTTTATTCCATTTTTTATTTTTATTTTCTCTATCTTAATTAAAATTTGATGCATCATGTTCTCATATTGACAACTTGGTTTAAACTTTCCCTTTCATTCCAACTTCTTTTTTTCCTTTCCTTTGGTGCATGTTGGCTTTCTCTTTTCCTATACACCCTTTTTTCATTCACATTTGGCTGGTCATTGGCATTGCTAGAATTTTTCTTTCCATGCACTTTGCTTGGATTTGGATTTTCATGCACATCCATATGGTTTAATATTAACTAATTCAATCCTTTCTTGTTGTGATATAGTTTAATGTTGACCTCTATGCATTTTTCACAAAATCTTTTTAAGTTTTAGTTGCGTTTTCTAGAAAGAAAATTTTTTTGGCTCATGAAATAATTAGTCTCTCTATGCAATGAGTTAATTGTCTTTTTTTTTCTTCTTTCATAAACAATTCAAATGTTTGTCATCCATTATTATGTCCCCGACATATAGTTTTGAGTCGGGTGGCAAAAATCGCGGATATGAAATTGCAAAGTTTTTGTTAAAGTTTATATTTTTTTTATTTTTTTTATTTTTTAAAACTTCATTTTACGTGGTTGTGGTTTGATCCGGACGTAGTGACGTTGGCCTGGGGCTGTGTGCCCCAGGCCCCGGCGGCGGGGGTGACGTTTGCCGTTTTAAATGAGGTTTAAATGGTCTCGGGGACTGAAGACTCCTGTGCGATTTGTTCACCAGTCTTGTCCATTTATCATGCCTTTCGTCGAGCTCTGTTGTGCGCCCGCTAGCGTCCGGTTGAGGTTTAAACGTGTTCTAGTTTAAATGAGGTTTAAATGGTCTCGGGACTGAAGACTCCTGTGCCAGTCTTGTCCATTTATCGTGCCTTTCGTCGAGCTCTGTTGTGCGCTCGCTGGCGTCGGGTTGAGGTGTTGCAGGGGGTTTAAATGGTCTCGGGACTGAAGACTCCTGTGCGATTTATTCACCAGTCTTGTCCATTTATCGTGCCTTCTGTCGAGCTCTATTGTGTGCCCGCTAGCGTCGGGTTGAGGTGTTGCAGGGGTTTAAATGGGTTGAGGTCAAGACTCCTGTGCGATTTATTCACCAGTCTTGTCCATTTATCGTCCCTTTCATCGAGCTCTGTTGGTGTGGGGTGGCGGGTGGTCTTGGGACTCAAGACTCCTGTGCGATTTATTCAGCAGTCTTGTGGATTTATCGTCCCTTTCGTCAAGCTCTGTTGTGTGGCCATTAGCGTCGGGTTGAGGTGTTGCAGGGGTTTAAATGGTGTTGCAGTTGGCGTATTCATGCAGTATGGTCCATGGTTTCGTGGTGTTGATGCGGTATGGCGCGGGGGTGACGGTGGTCTCGGGACTCAAGACTCCTGTGTGATTTATTCACCATTCTTGTCGATTTATCGTCCCTTTTGTCGAGCTCTATTATGCGCCTGCTAGTGTCGGGTTGAGGTGTTCCAGGGGTTTAAATGGTGTTGCAGTTCAAGCTCTGTTGTGCGCCCGCTAGCGTTGGGTTGAGGTGTTCCAGGGGTTTAAACGGTGTTGCAGTTGGGGTATTGATGCGGTATGGTCCAGGGTTCCGTGGTGTTAATGCAGTATGGCGCGGGGTGACGTTTGCCGGTTTAAATGAGGTTGGTGGTCTCGGGACTCAAGACTTCTGTGCGATTTATTCACCAGTCTTGTCGATTTATCGTTCGTTTCGTCGGGCTCTGTTGTGCGCCCGCTAGTGTCGGGTTGAGGTGTTCCAGGGGTTTTAATGCGGTGTGCTCGCTGTTTGCAGGGGGTGAAGGACGGTCTCCTTGCTTGGGTGATGGAGCACTCTGAAGCTATATTTTAGAGGTTCTCTGGTGTTCAAGCTTGTTCTGTTTGGTGCGACTTGGTTTTGTGTTGTGGCTGTTTTTGTTGGATTTTTTGCGGTGGCGTGGTTGTTTGTGGCTTATTTGCGGTGGTCCAGCAAAGGTGGGGTGGTTTCTGGTGGTGGGTATTGCTGTCTGAATGGGCTTCAACGAGCTGTGTCTTCTGCAATTTCATTGACGGGTTCTTTGGACGGGTAATTCTTGGAATTTTCTCTTCAGCTGAGACTTGTGTTTTCTGTTTTATGAAAAAAATCCGGTTTTGTTATACTGTACGATTAATTGGTTATAAAATTTTATAAATGTAAGAATTTTACAAATGTATGGTTTTCATTTCACAAGTTGCGTCAAGAAATATTGCTCAAACTTTTGTTCTGTTTGTGGCTTATTTGCGGGGGTCCAGTGAAGGTGGAGTGGTTTCTGGTGGTGGGTATTGCTGTCTGAGTGGGCTTCATTCATCCAGTAATTTGCGGTGTTTCATGTCTGAACGTGTGGAGCGGTTTCTTGGTGCAAGGAGCTGTGTCTTCTACAATCTCATTGACGGGTTCTTTGGACGGGTAACTCTTTAAATTTTCTCTTCAGCTGAGACTTGTGTTTTTTGTTTTATGAAAAAAATCCGATTTTGTTATACTGTACGATTAATTGGTTATAAAATTTTATAAATGTAAGAATTTTACAAATGTATGGTTTTCGTTTCACAATCTGTGTCAAGAAATATTGTTCAAACTTTTGTTGCATAATTTATTCCATAGGAATTGTTTGTGACTGTGGTTTAAAAAACACAAAGACTGTGTAATTGGTCATTGCCATTTCTTTTCTTGGGTAATGACCTAGACTCCCTGAAATGAATGTACGGGGAACACAATTGGATGTATGTATGTATCTGAACATTTAATGCCAAGAGTAGCAACCTCCCTCCATCTCGGGTATTTCGGAGAGGTATGGAATGGGTCATGATATCATGGGCTGCGTCGGCGCTGGGATTAAATGCTAATACCAGCCTATGACCCAGGCACCGGGTAGCAAATAAATGGCATTATATTATATTATTAATTAAATTTACAGATCTGTTTGTATTTATTTTATTTTGCTTTGTTCTTTTTCCATTTCCATTATGCCATGTGGTATGAATGTGATATTTTTAAATGGTTCTTTGGTCTGCTTCGTTTAAGTGGTTTTGCTTTTCGCATGGACCTGTTTTTCAAGTTTTCTCAGAAAACAGATACTATACAGATTTACTGAATCTAGAAGTAGAAAGCACTTTCAACCTACGTATCTATACTTGACAATAGAAGTCTACCCCAAAACAACAAACCGGGAGCTTAAGAGAGGGGTGGTCATTTTCCATTACCTTTGGCAAGTGCGCATATAAGACAAACGACATTTCGGGTGCAGTATAAAATCTGGGTCTTTGGCGAGATACTTCATTGTCTTTGACTTTGACATCTGCCAAATGAGGTAACGACTAACAAGTATTTCAGTTCCATATGTGGCTGAAGGGGAAACCCTTAGATGCAGTGATGCTGAGATTCACAACCTACTGTTTTATTTAAGGATAAATTTTTGAAACATCTAATCTGAAATGAAGTCTATGATAACTTAGCAAGAAGATGGTTTGGTTTCATCTAAAGGAGAAAACGTGGATAGTGTTTGGAAGAGAACACTCCTGTAAATTCACAGGAATCCTGTGAATATTTAGAGAGCCCTATATTGGCAAAGTTTATTATTTGTCATGAATACTGTTACAAAAAACATGAACATTAACAAACTCTTAGATGCAATGATGATGGTATTGACAAACTGCTGTTTTATTTAAGAAAAAATTGATGAAATATCCAATGTGAAAATAGCTTTTTCTTTAGATGAAACCACATCAGCTTGTTGCTAGGCTACCATAGACTGCATTGGTCAGCTTGGGTATGCTCGAGTGATCTATAGTTTGTCGCAATAATGTAGATGTATACTTTTTTGGCATGTGTGGACAGTGACTTGACACCAAGACAAAGGTTAATGGCCCACATGAAACCCTAGACCAACTGCAACACGTGTTGCATGAATATGACAATTGCAACACGTTTTAAACCCGTGCAACACCTCAACCCGACGCTAGCGGGCGCACAACACCTCATTTAAACCTGCAGTGTTGCATGAATACGCCAACTGCAACACGTTTAAACCCCTGCAACACCTCAACCCGATGCTAGCGGGCGCACAACAGAGCTCGAGGAAAGGGACGATAAATGGAAAAGACTGGTGAATAAATCACACAGGAGTCTTTAGTCCCGATACCATTTAAACCTCATTTAAACCTGCAGTGTTGCATGAATATGCCAGCGTTTGAATTAGATCATAATTTATTTTTAGTTTTTATTTTGCTAACTTGGTGTAGTCATGATTTTTTCAATCGCTTTCACGAAGATGTTTTAATCTCTTTCGCTAAAATGAGTTGTTCATTTATTGAAATGTTTCCATGCATAATTATTAGAAGGGTTGCACAAACAGAAATATGAATCCAACTCACATTTCCTAATTAGATGCATCTAGCTTTGTTAATAAGCCATTTGCAGCTATATTTTTCTTAGCCTTTTTGCACAAAATGTCGAAGTAAAAAACCTAGATTTGCTCAGCTGCTTTGATGACTTACCAAATAACCGAGACAAATGATAAACTACTTCATATGTTAAATATTAAACTAGCAATGCAGCAACTTGCTGAAGTTTGCTTCTGCACCTGCATTACGCGTTTTAGCATATGTAGATGCAATATGCTCTGATTGCTGTAGGTTATCGCCATGCAAACACCTCAACCCAACACTAGCGGGCACACAACAGAGCTCGATGAAACAAACGATAAATCGACAAGACTGGTGAATAAATCGCATAGGAGTCTTGAGTCCCGAGACCACCAACCTCATTTAAAGCAGTAAACGTCATCCCACGTCATACTGCATTAACACCACAAAACCCTGGACCATACCGCATCAATATGCCAACTGCAACATCGTGAGAAATTTATCTCGCAACAAGTACTGCTTCCACTTGACCAAGGCATGTGTTATTGCCAACGTCTTTCCATCGTATGTAGACTTTATATGCTCATTCAGTTGTAATTTTTGCCTCTCAAAGGCAATGAGATGTTTATCACTTATGAGCAGAACTCCTAAGCATGTTTCTGAAACATAGCATTCATGGACACATGTTTTCCTGACATCTGGATTTGTCAAGACCACAGTGAATGTCATTAAGGTTTTCAACTTTTCAAAATAGTCTTTAGCTTTTTTATCCCATATAAAGGCATCACTTTTAAATAATGATGTTAATAGTGCCACAATTTGTGTGCGTGTTCTCAATGTTCTTATTATGTCCTCGACATATAGTTTTGACTCAGGTGGCATTAGTTGGGGTGGCAAAAATCGTGGATATGAAATTGCAAAGTTTTTGTTAAAGTTTATATTTATTTGTATTTTTTTATTTTTTTAAAGTTCATTTTACGTGGTTCTGGTTTGATCCTTATGCACTGACGTTGTTCATATTTATCATCTAAAACATATATATTCTTAACATCTCATCGTCTCATCTCTGCAAGCTTCTTCATTGTTGGCCAATTAACAAATTAATATTCCTCCTCTCTATGCAATGGCTTCCCTTTAAAGCTTTGATATTTCCAAATTGATATCACTAAGCAATACATGTTCAAATTTCATGAACCGATTTACACTTAAAGACTCATGACAATATTTTTTTCTCTACAGAGTATCTTGACTGTTTCAACATTCTAATGAGAGGCAGATTGCTCTTGCATTTGAAACAAGCATGCACATTATGTCATTTCTTTTACTTGTAGTAATAAGTGATCTTTTTAGCATTATTTTGAGGTTTTTAATGCTATTGTAACTTTTTTTGCTACTTTGCTACTTTTTAGCTTTCTTTTGTGATTATTTAATAGTATTTCATATTGAAGTTTTACTTAAATGATGGAAAAAAATTATATTGTTTTTTATAAATAATATATCTCTAAAACTATCAATTTTCATATTAATGAGCTTATTTCTGATAATCAATGTTGTAGATGATATCTCTAATAAATTCATTAGTGTAAACTAGTATGTCTCATCTAAAGAGATGCAAACTAAGCACCTTCTAGTGAAAAGTTGCCCAAATATCCAAACAACATTGCAGCAACTAGTTGAGCTATTTGCATGGGTTGTTTGTCTGTGTGTTAAAGCAAAACCCTTGTGGGATGCCCACCCTTCCTCGAAATATTTGGAGGGTGTTTCAACTACCATCTATAATAGTGGATGGTTAAACACCCCAATAAAGTTGATCAAATTTGTATATATGATCTATGACCTTCCATTGGCATGATTCTTTGCGTGTGCACTTCAATCATCTTGAACCACCACTAGGGGGGTTTCTAAGGTAAACCTCACGACATCCCCCTCTTCCCTAGATTATGTAAATGAAAGGAAACTCAAGCACCAACAACAATAGTGTCTAATAATCCCAAGTGATTTGACCAGATTCGATCATATGAAATATGGCCTGTTATACAACATAATACCTTGTCTTGATGATTCGACCAGTTGAAATCACTCTTAGAAACTTCATACAAACATATACATATCTATGGATGGCAAATTATAAATTATATTGTTGTTACTTATTAACAAAATATATGTGATTTTTTTCCTGGTTTTTACGAATTTTAAAGCTATATACATTATATAGATATGAACAATACAATTTGCCTGAGTTATAAATACACCTCTATAGTAGTGTACGAGACTAAGAAATTCGCTTGATGATGTCATTGATTTGGGGATAGGTCACTTAGTAATTACCACAATTTTTCTTGCGCTTAACTTGATGATTTCATTTAAAATGACATGTGCTAAAAACACTTTTTAATTTTGGTCCAAAACTGCATCTGTATTTGTTAGCTGCAATTGGTCAAAATGTGTATATATTTAAATTTCTGCACACATATCCCAAGTACAGACATCTTTTAGGATAGAGACATTTCAGAGTCATATAACATATAGAAATTTCAGAATCACAATAGCATCCAGAAAATTACAGTGTAGCTTGAGTGTGAGTAAGATTTGGGTTTTGTGCAAAATGTCTTTGTTTTTTGTAGTAAATAAAAGAGGTCTGAAAATTGGGATTTTTGTTATTTAATAATATAAATAATTTATTAATTTCCTGTTTACGAAATCTGGTTACAAAATTTTTTCTTAAATTGCTCAATACTGTATTAATTAGATTTTATTATTCATTTCACGTTAGGGCTAAATCTAGAGAAATTAGTTGCTGTCAAGAATTTCTTTCTGCAAAGCAGTTGTCTATAATGCTTAGTTATAGGGCCTTAATAATGGAAAATAGATAATGTAAGTGCTTCATGCAAAAGAATGAGTACTCATTATTGCATAATCATCACAATTGAATGCTGATTTAAAACTATGTAATAATGCACCAAAAACCTGTTCTTGGTTTCTAACTCTTTCATTTCATTTGCAAAAGTGCAAATGTGAATAACTATACTAAGTAAGCATTTACAAACATGCATTTTCAGGTGTATTTGCTTATCCTTGGATGATTGTTAATTCATTTGATAGAAGAAGTTTGCAAATTGTAATTTCCTTGATATGGTTAAAGCACTAGATCTAGCTATAGGATAAGACTATAACATCACATACATCCTCATAAACTAAGCCATAGGAAAGAATATGCAAGACAAAGACAGGGTATGTATCACATTTAATGTTTGGTGTTTCCTATCTACTTTATATGTGTTTAGAAGATTGTGCAGTCATGCAATGGTTATCTGTGTAAGCAACTTACATCTCAAGGACCAACTTCAGCACAGGGACCACACAGTAGTTCTCAAGTTGATAGAGATCAAAATTTAGTTATAAATTCTTTTGCTATTGCTTTAGCACTAGTCAGAAATTTCACTGGTAATTGTGAGAAAATTTCGCTTCTGTAGATCATATTGCTAAATTGAAAGGTACACAGGTGGCTTTTATTTTCTATAGTACAAGGAACTATATTTGTACCCACACTTTAGATCTGATTTTTGATTTAATGTTTATGTGTAGATGTTCAGTGGCACCTCTTTTATTGCTATTTGATCAATAGAGAGAAATGAGCGATATTTCTATTTCGCATCCCACCACCCTTCCTTATACTGTGATGATGATCTTTTAGGCTATATTGGACGGCTGTACATTTGAGAGAGATATGACTGGTTTGTACCTTCCCACCTTGATTGAGATATGATTGGTTTTGTGGTACCTTATCTTTCACTTGTATTTAATGGGGTCATTTATCCTCCTTGAGTAACTTTTTTAAACCACCTTGTTGGAAGTTTTGGCTCTTATCCAATACTACGGTTGTTTGGCCACATTTGGAGCCATACCTTGGTTCTAAGGGTCATGGGTCAGCAGTCTTCAGTCCCGAGACCATTTAAACCTCATTTAAAATGGGAAAACGTCATCTTGCCGCGGGGCCTGGGGCACATAGCCCCAGGCCAACGTCACTTGCGTAAGCATGAAACCACAACCACGCAAAATGAACTTTAAAAAGAATCAAAAAATGAAAATAAATATAAACTTTAACAAAAGCTTTGCAACTTCATATCCGTGATTTTTGTCTCCCAACTAATGCCACCTGACTCATGCCACCACCTTCAGGCTTGAAGTATAGCTGACAATGGAAGACACAAGTGTAGTTTATTACCACCATGCAAATTTAATTTGACCTTTCAATTCCCATTACCATTTTCCTCTCATATGACGTCCCACAACCATTTCTCTTGACACCCACTCCTGATTCATTCTGTATGCATTTCACTATGCAACCGTCTCAGATTCTCATTGCATTTTCCCTCGATTAGTTTATCAATTCAGTATGACCCATGCTCGCCATTCGAGGAGTGTTTCCGAGCGGTTGTGGGTCATACTGAATTGATCAACTAATCGAGGCAAAACCCAGTGAGTATCTGAGACAGTTGCATAGTGAAATGCATACAGAATGAATGAAGAGTGGGTGTCAAAAGAAATGGTTGTGGCATGTCATATTAATGTGATTGTAACGAACTCTTTGAACGTGAATGAGTCCATAGTTTTAAGTCTTTTTCCTTATTTTCATTGCCTTTTTGTAAGACAATAAGGAGGGTAGTGGCATCAACATTGAAAATGGTTTCCATTCAAACCTATCAAGTATACTTTTAGATCAGTAGTATTCTTGGCTCCGAACTATAGCTACAATTCGGAGGGAAAGAATACTGCTGACGTAAAAGTACACTTGATAGGTTTGGATCGAACAAATTACCATCAACATGTATGTTGTTGTATTTTTAGTTTAATGTTGACGTGGATATCTTCAACTATACATCTCTTAATTGGTGTATGATCAATACGTTTATTTTATTACTTGTTACAGATTGAATTATTAATACTTGTTGTACCTTCTCCACCTTGATTGAGTTATTATTGGACTTTTGTTACCTTGTCTTTGACTTGTGGTTAATGCGAACATTTACGCTCACTCCATTTTTTTTAATACCACCTTGTTGAATTTTTGGTCTTATAGATTACTTGACTTTGATCACCTATGGTCATTGTGATGTGCTAATAATCACTTCTTTTATCCTGAGACTTGGTTGAAGTTTATAATTTTTGTGACTTTATTATGTTCAGTTATGTACTACTGTGCTTGACTGTCATTGACCTAATAACTCCAGTCATTTCTCTCTCTCTGGTTTGTACACACCCTCTTGTAGGGTTAGCTGGTTCCTACAGAAGACTCACCTCTCCGATGCACAAACAGTCTTTTCTGAAAGTAACACTTCTAGAGTATATTTTCAAGAATAGTTTCACATCCAAGTTGGTATCTTAAACCATATCTCTATTTTTGTTATATGAATATGTATGTTTATTTTATTACATGTTACTGAATATTAATAGTTTATTGTTTTAGTTTACTTGTCACTTGTAACTCATTATAACAGTTTTGAATATACAAAAAGACTTGTGTTAAGAACTTATGGGTTGTACTTTTGGCATTCTTGGTTTCAAGAGGTAAGTATTTAGACTGACTAAATGTATATCCATGGAATGCTTTTTTCTGGAAATTTGTTTTTGTTGTTTCTATTGGAATTTGTGCTGTGGAACTAATGTGAATTGTGTTCAGTATTATTAGCTATATAGGATGCGCACATATTACCTTGAAGGTGTTTGATTGCTATGTCATTCTTGTTTTTTATTAATTTTTTTTTGCACACTGACTTTTTGCTCACATCATTCAAGAAATGTTTATAACCCCGCACTGTAATCATGGCATCTAACTACATGCAAGTTGGGAAACTGTTACTTTATTGCATGTGCATGTGCTCTATGTTTTCTACCTTTGAATGCAAATGACACAAAACCTATCTCAGTGGTTACAAATATGCATTGGATATTTGTATACTGGGGTAAATTGTGAGGGTGCAACATGTTGTCATGTCCTTCAAGGCATTGTTCATGCCATGTATTGATATTCAACATAATGCTTAATAATTATGTATTTGCTTGTTTTAAACATGTAAGCTCGCAACTAAATTACTGAAGTTTATATCTATAATGATAAAAAAACATCCGAAGGCTCACTACTGTCCAGGGTCTCAAACACCACCTTTCACAAGAAATTAGCATTTCATTAGTTCACTGTGCTATCAATTAACCATAAAAATATTATATATATCCTAGAAAGGCAAGGCAAAATCAGTTGATATTCCTTGCTCGACACCATATTCATATTCTTCACTTGCATTATGCTCGCTGACAATATTCTCTAGCTTGTCAATATTTATAACAAACCAAATAATCTTGTTAACAACCTTATTGATGTCTTGGACTCTGTTATCTTACAAAACAACAAGAAAATGCTAACCATAATAACTGGTGACTTTAACATTGACATGTACAAAGAAACAATATCGGAAAAGGAGGGTGGAATTGTTTATGCAGAGTAAATGTTTACAGTTAAAAACAAACATAGCTACAATAGAATATGGTTCTATGATTGACCATTTTTGGACAAACATAGACATTGACCAAGCTTTCATTACCATTTTTGATGCATATTGGTGAGATGCACCTGCAACAATTAATTACTAAGAATATGCGAAAATAGCGGAAATAATAAAACAGAATCACTTTATATTGATCACGGGCCACTTCGAGGGGGCAACCTCCTTTGAGAAAGCTCAATACAATTAACTTCACGGTGCCTTCAATGACCTCAACACACACTTATATACTAAGTCTATGCCCAATACTATGAGTCAAAACCATGGGACATATAATACTACAGGACGTCTTACAAAGCATATGCGTCCAATACTATTGGTCAATACTATGGGCTAATATAAACTACGGATCAACAAATACTACGGGACGACTTACAAAGCATATGCGTCCAACAACAATATACTAACATAGTAAAGAGAAGGGTTGACATAGGTTCCTAACATCCCCTCTCCCTTAGAAAAAGCTTTGTCCTCAAGGCTTTGGTTGGAGAAATTGCTGCAGAATCTGAAGGAGTGGTTCCCCGGTAGCATCCTCGGTTTGCATTTCGGGCCACTGATGCCTTTGGAGTGTCAAGGAGGATTGCTTGGAAGGCTGTAGATGAAGAAGAACCCTTTCAGCTGCATGAAAAATGCGCTCAGAACGGTGCTGATCAGCTTGTTGTTTCCGGAGAATTCTAGCCATGTGAAGATTGTCCTGCAGAATGAGAAGAATCTGATCGCGGTTTCGAAGAACCGAGTCAATTTCCTGAACTGGGGAGATGCTAAGGATGTATGGAAGAAGAACTGGTGGTGTTTGTCCATAGACTGCTTCATATGGTGTCCTTTGAGATGTGGTATTGTACCACCAGAGTGCTGCTAGGAAATCCATAGAAATAGTTGGCCAAAGCTGTGTAGGGATGGGCAAGGGTTTGATCAATCTCGAAAGGAGTGTCGGTTCCCCCTTGTTGACTTGGAAAGTATCATCGTTAACCACCATCTGTTGAATTGTCATTTTTAGTCCTGGCCAAAAGAAGTTACATTGTTCCTGGTCATACATTTTGCAGAACCCAGAGTGCCCTGTTGATGAAGAAGCATGGAGTTCATAGAAGAGATAGCCCTGTTGAACATATTGCAACCAATTTGGAACAAGCAGAGAAAGAGCTGTAAGAGAAACTGGGTCATCAATTGTGCGAGAAGGAGCATCTTCTACCATATTGTCCTTACCCTTCTTGTAAGTGATCACATAGGGATAACCCATGAGTTGGATAACCCATTGCAGGTGTGTTGGGGAGGAGACCCATTGTTCCAGAAAATTTTGCAGACTCGGGAGATCAGTCTTGATGCAGAAATAATTACCTAATAGGTATGGCTGCCACTTCTGTACTGCATGCAAAATAGCCATCATTTACTGCTGAGAGGTAGATGTGGCTACATTCTTACCGAAAAGGTCTCTTGAAGGCAACAAGCTCATTGGTTCAAAAAAGATACCTGCATATCTATCCAAGGGAGTAGTGGAAACTGTTGATGGGTGCATCTGAATGGAATTAAGCTGAGCGATGACACCATGTGAATTCTTCTTAAGGATTTTTTCCAGGCGATGTGAATTGATGATGCAGAGAGACCCTGGTTGTAAGCCCCTAAATTTGTGTTGTGCTCCATTGACTTTAAACTGCATCCAAAGTTCAGCAAAATCCCATAAGATGGGGCCAAGTGTGCGTAACCATTGAACGCCCAAAACCACATCACATCCGCCTAAGGGCAAGGCAAACATGTCAGAGCGTAGGTTATAATCTTCCATAGAGATACGCACATTGTGACACTTCCCCTTGCAAGGTAAGGTGCCCCCATTAGCAACCATGACTTCAAAGTTGGAGCAAGGATGGACAAAACAATCAGCCTGTTTGGAAATTCGAGGGTCAATGAAGTTATGAGTGCTATCAGAATCAATGAGTATGGTAAGAGGGAGCTTCTTGAAGTATCCCCTAACCCGCATTGTTTGTGGGGTGGTGACGCCGGTTACAGCATGGAGAGAGATCTCGGGTGGGTCGTCCTGAGATGGGGTGTCAACAGGCGGGTGTTGCATGTCGACCGGATCATCTACTGTATCTGTAGCTTCTTCACCAAGTTCTAAGGCAGGCGAAGAATCCACATTCAAGAGATAGAGCTTTTGTTGAACACATCTATGTCCCCGAGTGAATTTCTCATCATAATTATAGCAAAGGCCTTTTTCTCGGCGTGCCTGCATTTCTATTTCAGACAAATGCTTGATAGGAGTTGGTTGAGGAGCAGGCGTGATGGGAGGTCGTTGCGAACCCATATTTCTGAAGGGAACAAAGGTGGGTTTGGAGCGTTGTTGAGCTGCGATCTTGTCCTCGGCCAACTTAGCCAACCCTAGGACTTCCATCATTGTGTTGGGACAAAACATTTTGACCTCTGAGTGGATTTCATCCTTGAGACCACTGATAAAACAACTCATGTAGAATTCATCAGACAATCCTTCTGTGTGATTGGCCAGTTTCTCAAATTCCATCTGATACTCTCTCACTGTGCTAGTTTGGTGAAGTTTAGTGAGTGCTCCTGTGAAGTCGTCAAAAGCACTAGGACCAAATCGTGGCAAAATGAGTTGGCAAAAATCTGTCCAGTTTGGCTCGGGATGAGCTTTGATGTACCAACGGTACCATTGAAGGGCTTCCTGTTCCAAATGAAAGGATGCAAGTGGAACTTTCTGAACATCAAAAGTATTATGCAGACTGAAATATTGTTCTGCTCGGTATATCCATCCAGTCGGATCAGTACCATTGAAGCGAGGAAAATCAAGCTTCGGCCCACGAAAATTGCTAGAAGCAGAGAACCCGGTGGCTGCAAAATATTCTGGCTGTCTGGTATTGTTCATGGATGAATGCTGCAGACGGAGGCTGAGAAATTTTGCATCCAGATCTTGGAGTTTGGTTTGGATGGCTGCCAGTGCTTCCTCCATGGTGTGTGCTCCTACACAGGTGACAACCATAACCAGGTTTTTTTTTTTTTTTTTTTAAACAGACTGGAGCGGCTACGGCTCAGAAGGAATCTGGAACAACGCCGAATGGCTGGATCTGGAACGGTGCAGCAGTGATCGACAATAGTTCAGCTGAAAGTAGATATGGACCCCAGGTATGTGCGACTTCCTAACAGTTCAGGGTTTTCACTCGGCCACCAATGCTGTCTGACGGCTTGTGTATTGGGGCAGTACCCCTCACTCCACGGCTCAGGTAAAACTGATAACCACTTTGCCACAAACGACAGCTCTTGGTTTACCTCACGGGTGGGAACTAGTCAATCAGGTAGGGGT